>JABFQC010004553.1:0-12549 GCA_022817085.1 Psilanteris sp. ZL-2020
GCAGCAGACCGTACATCGTGTAACTCAATATCATTAAAATGTACTTGTGATTAGTTCGCGCTTGTGGTTAGAGTGGCAAAGACGGAAACTATACATTAAGGAGTTACGCAACATTGGCGACGGCTGTTACCCGGATGGGTGACCATATAAAAATTCATAGAAGTTGTTTTTATAATAATGAAAATACGTTTTCAAATATTATAATATATAAAAAATTTAATAATTATTTATTTTTTTTGTTTATATTAATTTTGTTTTTTAAAAAATCAAGCTTGGGCCACGCATGGCTCATATACCAACGGTCGGCTGCCAATATTGGGCCAGAGATAATTGGCGTTTCATCCCGACGATGGGCCATCATTGGCAACTAACGATCGGCCAACCATCGACAGTGTTGGGCCAAGCTTCTGCCGTTTGTTTTTTTCTACATGGGTAGATATTTAATTTTATGCATTTATATTATGAAGTAAACAATTATTTCACATATATATTATTCTTAATAAAATACTTAAATGCAACCATGTTTTATTTGCAATAAATTTAAATAAATCTATAATTTCACTAAATATACGTTCACAATATATTATGTTACAAAATTATGTATTCATTTGTTGCATATTTTACCGATCAATATATTGTTCTTGTATAACTTCTTATTTATTTGAACCTATAACCACTACAACAACTCATATTATTGAAATATATTTTATAAATATAATAATTTAATTAAAATTGAATTGTTTCACTGTTATAGTTTTACAGTGTTATTTAATATATACTAACATAATTTCTATGTTTAAGTTCAAATTAAGTTAAATCAATTATATGATCAATGAAAGGTTAATATTTTTAACTAATAATAATCAAAATTAAATTAACAATCAAGTAAATCTTTAACCAGAATCAATTTAATCATTTTCCAAAAATAATGATAACAATTTACCGGATCTCATAATTTCCATTCTCAAATAAGTAAGAAAAACGATTGAAAATTAACTTCTCCGTTGAAATATATATCACAGAATTTAATTGTCTTATAAAATATTAAATAAAAATAACAATCAGCGAAAACACCATTAAAAAAAAAAAGACTTTCCAGTATCAGACGTTGGAACAAACCCACGTATTATTCTTATTCCAATCGTTCGCGTTAATGCAACACTGAAAGTCGTCTTGATTAAGGCGCCAGCGCGACCCAAAGCGTACCGTTTAAAATAATTACGAAAAAAACGAAATCGCTTATTATGACGGCGATCAATTATAAATCGCGATCGCGGTATTGTTAAGAACAAAACCCCATCGCGATTGTCCTAGTTCAATTAAACGTTCGATGAACCTATACACGTCGCCATCAAATGGTCAACAATCGTTGCGAATCGCACGTGTGAGTGCACGTCCAATCATAAAACGCACTCGGCTAATTGTTCGTCTGAATCATTATAGCGCTGATTAATAGTCTTTAAAATGTCGCGGTGTTTCGCGATACGAATAATTCGCGCGGCCCGTAGAGTGCGATTTTTCGTGTCACGGAGTCTCGTTGAGTGAAATAGAGAGCACTCGATGTTTGCGTGACAAGAGTCCTTGGACTTTATAAATCCGAGCAAAGCGCCGTCGCTCAAACTATCGATCCCTTTTGTACGTTCCAAGCGTGCCAAAGGTTCGCGGTTTGCGCGGCACAGGGAGATGAAACTAACTCACTCATCTGTTCGTTTGTACATTCGTTCGTTGGTGTCGTAGTGAGGAAGGCAAAAGCGTTGCAGGCGGCCTGACTACGCCAGACGCAGAGAGCTTGATGACGTACGCGGAAGCTTTGGGCGGAAGTACGCGAGCTCTGCACAATTTCCGACATCGCTGGCGAACGCCCAAGGGCTTTTGGCTGGTTGCAAAACTGAAAGCTCCGCGCCGTTCAAGGGACGCTAAAGGGCACGCTCTTCAAGACAACAACGCTAAACGAACAGCATATTGCCTTTCCAACCCTCTGTCACTCTTCGCTCGCGAAATTTTTCTACTATTTTTGTCCTTGCCTTTTTCTTCTTTTTCGCCCTTTTTTTCTTCCTCCTTTTCTCGTGCCGCTGTCACTTGGCCCGCGCTCGTCACACGCGACGGCTATAAATCTTCTGACATTCAAAATATTTGAAATTCGATTAACACCGTTCCGAGCCATTGCTATGGACTGCCGCGCTCAGTCCGTTTTTTATTCCGCGTTAATACCCCTTTTAACCATCGCTCTGGCACAAAAGATTTGCAAATCGGATCAACTTCCAGCACTTTAATCAAATCTTTTTCAGATCAAACCGAATATTCGGTGTTTTTGTATCGAATGTGTATTCTAATAAGAGTTCCTTTTTACAATTGGGTTAATTGAAAAGACTTTGATTACAAAGTGATCACGAGTGTTCATAGACATTGTCACGGAAAATATTTTTGTTGCAAAATGTATACGAAAAGGATTTACAATATATATATATATATATATATATATGTGTGTATATAATCAACTAAAATAAACGTAGATATGAAACCTGTCCTTTTAATGAATATACTGTCTGATTGTAATTAGTCAACTATTTATATGCGTATAAATTCATATATAGTTTTATTGAAATATTGATACGAATGAAATTGAAGCATATATAAATAAATAAAATAATATAAATCGTTTATTTGCATTTTTAAAAGTAAAAAGTATACAAATTTAATATACTGTATATATTTCAAATAAATTTCATTTTAATTTTAACGGCCAATCGATTATTTTCTCAAAATCAACAAATTTATAAATATTCAATAATCATATTTGTTATAGCTTTTAATTTTATTTGTTTATAATATTTACAGCCATGCACGTTGAGTATAATATTTTTATTAATAAAGAAATCGCTCGCTATACATAATTAATACCTAATATAATATATACGTAATATACATTTATATATTTAACATGTAGAATTAATTAAATGCACCATTAGACTACATATAAAATGAAAAATGTAATCCTTTATGCAACAAGTTAATATAAAATATTATATATTACAATGAATATTAATGTTTTCTCGGTATAATTTCGTTAGACAAATTATTTCTTTAACAAATGTAATTTTATTATTTTGATTGTGAATTATATATAACGCTACTACATTATATATAATGCTGAACTAATTAATTTATTTGCGTATTTAAATTTTATATGAATATATAATATTATAATATATATTATGTCAAAGCGTATAATAAAAAGAAACACATTATTATACTAAGGATATATATTTAAAGAATTAATATATTCTAAATATCTATAACTAATGCATAACATATTCATACTTTTTAAAACAAAAATGTAAAACTTGTATCACGGCATATAGTGAAATTTTATTATTTTTTTTTCTAATCAATTTTATTTTTATATAAATAATTTATAAAATTTTGAATATTATATCATAATGTGGTCAAGAATAAACGAAAATTATTAATTATATATCACTGCAAAATATGGTAATAAACTACTTCTTTTAAAGTTTAAAAGTTTAATACCTAAAGTATGTAAGATCTTTTATTGCATAATAGTTTCTAGTAAGACGGACTTGGCCTAAACTCAACTAATCGTGAGTAGGCAAGTGTCGTTGAATGTACAATTAAGTGCAATTACAACTTAACCTACTTTGTTCACGCGTATAAAGTCCATTTCATAAAATCAAAAGACATAACCAAAAAGTTGGTTTTAAAGCAACCATACTTTGGTATGAAAAATTAATCACTTTCTCACTTCCTTAATAACTAAATAAACTGCTCAAATATCAAATATATAATGCTGTTATTTTTAAGATTCTAATTTTCATAACACTTACGGTTAATAGCTTTACAATTAGAAAAATGTTTGAAATAAAATATTACGCGAAAGTTTAAAATATAGAAATGCTATATCAATTACATGTTTGACATGCATTTTATTAAACAATCATCAACTTATATTTACTTTTTATTCACCTACTTTATTGAACTAACTTGATATATTATATATGTATATCAAACAATTATGTGTTGCGATAAAAACTAAGCAAATAAAATGTAATTAAAGTTAACTTATTATTGTTAAATCGACAAAAACATATATAGTATATTATCACCAACGAAACTTTCAAAGCAATATTTTATAATATACGTCTTTTTGTAATGTGCGTTTTTTTATATTGAAATGTTTAGTATTACACTCTTTATCATACTATTAACAATAGCACAGTTTATTTTAATATGATAGAATTTTACATACACAAATCAACAAATTTTATTTAATTTTAACTTAATTTTAATTATACTAATTAATATTAATAAGTCATTACAATTAAAATGTTAATCAAACGTATACAAATTTGACAGTCAACATTATGTAGTAGCCTTCAAAAGAACCGAGAGAAACACTATTAAAATATTTGATTTGACACTACTACGTAACATAGATTCGTTCCAATCATTTCTGTTGTCATGCAAAACAACAATCACCGTTCGTGGCATCAAATAAATTTTATTTAAAAGCTGATCTGCAAACATATGCGTTATTAAAACAACATATTCAATTAGAACGCGTCGAAATGAATTGTCTAAACCGTATCATATATCAAAATTAAGTGTTGAAATTGGTTCAGGCGTATATCAATTAAGGTTTATTCAGATTGGTTTATATTAATTTAGTGGCTTAATGTTTTCGTAATCGATGCCGTGCTATTTTTCGGATTCGAAAAATTGAGTAAACTATGCAGCTATAGTGGGACACGATTGTTCGTGCAAGTTTCATCAGGACGGACAAATTCGACCCCACCATAACTTTAATTCAGACAATTTACGACGTAATCGTGCCACCGCCTCCGTCGCGCTGTCTCTCATCATTGCCATTATAGTATATCTCGATCTGCGGCATTATATGTCCGCCGATTTTCACAGAAGCAACAGTATTAATACTTACATTTACATTCTTTATTTTTGATACCGTAGTATTATCTAATATATATGTATTTATTAAATATAATTGTATTTATTTATAGAACGTTTACAATCAAATATAAATAATATATTTTATTTTTTTTTAAAGCGTTAAAATGAAAATTTGAAAATTATTCGCAAATAAATAGATAAACTAATATTTCTTGACATAATTAAATATAAGAAAATTGTTTCACCTTTATATTGTAACATCAAATTTGTTTTATATATTTAACTTTCATTAAATGAGATAGTTAGCATTTTAGTAGTTTAGCTATAATTAATCCTTGTATTAATTTCATATACTTGTGATGAAACTCAAGCGAATTTCTATATTATAGATTTAATTTGCTTTAACTTATATAGCCTTATTTTATACACTTGATGCTTATATAAAAAATCTTAATTATTAATTATAACAAATTAATTGTTTGTACTTTTTAAAATTTTATAAATATTAACGTATAAAGTAGTATATATATAATCATTTAACATTGCAACGAATTATAAATTGACTTGTTATGCATTTAAATATTGAAATTTCTTAATTTTGAAAAATTATTATTTTGCAAGAAACGTTTTGAAAAGATAGCATCATTTAAATGTTGCACTAATTAGACTAGTTACAATGGTGGCACAAAATTATATTTGTGCACGTGTTTTTTGAAACCATAATTTTCGAAATTACCCTGCCGTTTGCTTATATTAATATTAACAGCTCCATACGTAACACGACTCACCTGTCATTTTTTTTAAAACTTATTATATCATTTGCTGTAATTATAGTTTTTTTTTAGTACAAAATTGCGATATCTGTTTAGTTACAACTAAGTAAATATTTACCATATTAAATACACATGTTTACTAGTACCTTTTAATAAATAATTACGTTATAGCACATGAAATTTTTGTCACTGAAAAAAATTAAGTGGTTACACACCATTACCATTTAAATGGCTAACTTTATCACTTGAAATTCACAAATGTAAGTTATAACAATTTAAAGTCATAATATAATACATTGACAGAAATAAAAATATGGAATATATAATATTCTAGTTCTCCAAAATTAAATTATATTAAAATTAATAATATATTTTTTGTTATAATTACGATCGTAATGTATAATACTAAATTTGTTACATTTAAATAGTACCACTTAGATTTTTCAATGTATCATTATATACAAGTTTATTAACAAATATAAAACAGTCTTAGATCAAACAATCTTAAATCAAAAATGTATCAATATTTTTAATATTTATATTATTTATGTCCATAATTTTTAATTTTTAAGTAATTTAAAATTGTTTATTATTTTGAAAACAAAAATGTACAGCCAAATTTGTTGTCGCTTTAAATCTAGGTAAGTTTATAGTAAAAAATAAATATTTTAGTTTATTTTGCATTTTCTTTGCTGTTTATCAATTTTCTTACTACAAAAATCAAAGAGCATACAACACGACTTGTCATCGTGAACTTCACACGTATACAAGTCTATACACGCACAGAAATAATATAGTTGAATTATAGAAATTATTTTGTTAAGCGTATTTTGTCAATTCGTCTGTGAAGTATATGAATTCAATAAAATATTTCGTAAATATTTCGTATTTACACTTTTACTGAAGCGTTTAATGTTTTTACAAAATTAGCCTGTTGATTCAAATAAAAAACATCAACAATATGACAAAATGATCGAATTTGCATCATATTTTGTTGAATGAAACAAAATTTGTTTGTCTCTTCAAAATATTTTTATGCGTGTAGGAACAAAAACAACGTATTATTCCCCCGTTGCATAATGTTTTCATAGTTAACCTAAAATTTCTACTGAATGAACTATACTTATAATTAAAAGTTAAATCCAAAAACTGTTTAATTAATTATTATTGAAATACGTTTGCATAACACAAATAGTAGAATTTTGGTTTAATAATAAATATATGTACACTGAAAGAAAAAATATAGTAACCGTGGGATGGTTTGCTCCCTATTATATATGATTTAATATAATATAGTAATTGATATTCTACACTGAAAAAAATAACCGTATAAATTTTACCAAACAGAATATTAAGAACAGGAAAAGTGAGCAAAAATGTAAATAACCAGTGGACGATATCCCAGTTTTTATCATTTGTTTGGTAATATTTGACATATTTTTAGAATTTTCTAACTATAATTTATTATATTATGCACATTTTTGCCAATTTTTCCTCCTTTTATTATCTAGTTTGGTAAATTGTTTAAGATTATTTTTTTTCAGTATATAAATAATAATGTCTTTTATATATATAAGAATATTAGTTACGAATGCCATTATATCCGGCATTTTCTTCAGTGTACATACACATACACATGCACGCGTAAAATATTTAGACAAGTTTTGTTTGACACAAGGTAAGAACATATCCGCGATAAAAAAATGTAAAACGTTTGCACGATATGCGATCGGGTGTTCCATTAAATAACGATCGAACAAAGAATGATACTTGCAGTATAAATTTAGGACACGGCACTCACAAATATAAAGGATTGAAGCTGATACAATTCACAAAGGACGACACGATCAACACGCAGCTACATTATTGCCGTAACCTAACATTGCACGAAACGCAAGACTGTAACCGCAAACGGATCGTGACTTGTTGGGCAATGCGAGTGTATCGACGTTTCGGCAATAAGATTTGCAAAGTTTCGGTCGGCGTTATATAAAATCGATTCGATGGTTTTCCATTTGGAAGTAATGTATTATTTTAAGCGTATCGGGTTTTTGCGCCGAATTCGGCTTTGATATCACTCAGTGATATGGCATAACGCAAACCATTCGATTCAATATCACGAAAAACGCGTAACAATAAAAATACAGTCACAACACAAATATGAGATTTAGAAAGAGGTTTATAGTTTTTGCCGCGTCGGGATTAACCGTGAAGACGATATTAATGCGCAAACGCGCGGCTTTTTCGGCCCAATCTATATTCGAAGCCGCGCAAAAACGCGCAAATTTTATTTCCAGACGGTTACCGGCACGATCGTGCGATTCCGTCAAATCGCGCCGCGATTTCTTTGCCGTCTAACAGGATCAATTATCGGACCACCTAATTTCGTCTACTGTTCATCATTTTCGAGACTACGATCGCGAGTTTGAAACCGCGTCTAATACACTGCTAAAAAAAGTGTCTTAGATGTCGAGTTTAAGACGCAAAGTGACTTATGTAAGTCACCAGTTGTCTTAATGCAAAATAATATGCATTATATTAAATCACTTACACTGAGAAAAAAAATATTTATCAATTTACTATATAATATATCAAAAGTGGACGATACGAAAAAACACAAAACATTACTACATTATATATTAAAATTTTCTACGTAAACTTGAATATATTATGTTCATTGCCAATTTTACTACGTTATATAGTAATTTTTCTTGTATTTTCACGTATCGTCCATTTTTGGTATATTATATCGTAAATCAACCATTTTTTTCTCAGTGCAGGTGTCTTGATTAAGTCTTAAGACACGTGTTATATATACATATATTTTAACAGTGTTCGCGATCGCGCGCATTACTTTACCGGGCTCCACCGAAAGTAATTTTTTGGCGCGCGAACAAACCACCAAAGCGCGCAAATTAATAAAACGCGTATACGAGCTTGAAAGGAGCGGCGAGTCGTTCGCGGCCGCTCGGCGAGGAAGCTTTAGTTTCAAAAGTAGCACACACGAGGCGAACAATTTGATCCACGGCTGATATCTTGGGCCGCGCGGAGGAAAACGGAATCGAAGCGTGGTCCAAAGTCAGACAACGAGTCACGACACCGACCTAATACCGGTATCAACAGCCAAGGTAGTATCGGTATTTCTTGCGGTTCTTTGTCCCGCAGGCCGTGCACCCAACCTCACCTGCGCCTCGCAGATTCGCCCAGGTAACTCGATCACGCGTGGCGTTACAGCGACGCCGGGGAGACGGCAAAGTGGAATCAAGCGAGGAAAGAGGAGGACAGCTCCGGCTCACGGCGAGGCGTTCCTGCAACCCGCCCCCTTCGCACTCCGCGTCCCTTCCCCATCTCTCGCATCTCGCGCTCTCCGTCGCTCGCACGGACGAGCTGTTACGTTACGAGAGACCGCGTCTCTTCGTCTCGGCCACTTCCGGTTGCACGTGATACACATAATACCTTCACTCGGCAAGGGTTTGCACTTATCCAAATATGTGCTGCCGCTGCTGTTGTTGCGGCCGCGGTTATTATCGTTCTCGTTCCCTGGCGTTTTGCATTTTTGTCCTCGCCGGATTCGTGCAACAAAGTGAAAGTGCAATCGTTAATTGTAGCTTCGAGGTTTTTTTTCCTCTTCTCTTCCAGCGCAAAATTTTGAAAGTCGCCGCTTGTATACAAATTCGGCGAGCCCGTTCGACTTTGAATGGCCTGTTTGTCAAACTTATCGAGCCGTTTTTTGCCAACCGAGAGCGTCCGTTTGACACATATGCGAGACGTACGCGGGCGCGAATTTTCAAAATATATAATATATCGTATTTTTAGGCGAAGTAACTTAACTTCGCGGCGCTGCGACTTTCGAGGACCCGACGATTCGAGCGAAAATTATCGTCCTATATTTTGATAAAGATTTATCTTGTTTTTTAATTCGTACAATTTTTCCGGTGTGTGTTCACTTTTGAATTCGTATGTCGTTAAATATTCAGTTCGGATTGACATTTTGGTAATAATAATTCTTCGAGCATTAATCTTGCATATTAAAAGTAAAAGGAATATGCTGTTTTCTGAAAAGTCGTTTTTCGAATATGTTAAAGTTTACTGATTTATATATAAATCGTTCAAAATGGACAACTAGTTAAATCGCGGTTTAAATATTTGTGATTTAGTGTTACGGGAAAATTATATAGTAACTACGTCAACCAGACTTATTTTAAAAGAAATATACACGTCAAATGGAAATTTTTCTTGTACAAGTTTACGAGGTTGGAGGAGGTGCACGAAAACTCCAAATTCATTTATTCAAATTTGTCTTGGAAATAAAAGCATGAACATATTACTATGCCAGCAATATACTGTACAATAAAATGAAATAAAATATTATTATAACGTTGCAATCAATAATATGCATTATAAATATTGTGAACTTAAATTATATTATGGTATCATCAGAAATTAATTTAATAAGACAACTGAGATAACTCGTGGTAACCACTGACATTTAAATACTAATATCGTCTTAATTGTCAGTTATATAAATTTGGAGCTAGAACATCACACGATTTCAGAAATGAAAGTGTATATTATATGTTATATTCAATTGCTCTAAGAATGTAATTGAACAATATATAATCATTGTAATTTTAACTGAAATGTATTGTATATATTTAAATGTTTACCATTGAAATAGTAACACTTTTCTGGATACATATATTTATAATAAACAAATGTTGAATATATACAATTTGTTATAAATAACATACATATTATTATACAAACAGAAACTGCATCAATATATCAATAATCATTATTATCTAATTCACTTTATTTTTATTTTTCATTTTTCATTTTTATAAAAGGTGGTTGTAAATTTTATCGAGACCGAATGTGAGAGAAAGTTTAACAGTTTATGTAACGAATTTTACAGCAATTTATGATTTTGAATTCGTCAAAAATTGGTCAATATTTTTACAAAGTACGCGATTATCGTTTGATTGTGAACATTTATAGAAATAAATATTCCACATTGAAAACAATTTTAACTTTCATCAAGATAATGATCATAATTTTACTTTGTGTCATTTCATCGTAAATTCGATTAATATTACACATTACGTGACTATTATACTCCCTTAAAGTTTGAATACACTTAATAATATAAAACAATATTATTTTATCTTCTTAACGCGTTTCGTATATTAATATTCATATAAAATAATTTAAAAGTATCCTTTGGCCAAATTCATATTTTAAAACACCGTTCCTGCGCGTTGCAATTTCATAATAAACATATAAATCCTGACGTTACTAATATTACATAAATTTCGACGTCTAAGAAATTCTTTTAATAACCACCACGCCACTTACCATAACAATAAATAAAATCCGACGACAGAATCTATTTCTGCAGTTAAACAAGAATAATTGCGCGCGTCTGTTTACGTGAGTGTGTGAAATAAAATGAGTTGTGCGAATCAAGTCGGTGCGGAAAACCGTTAATTGTGGAGAAAGAGTAATTAGAGAAATGGCGAGCAAGGGGCTTCGATATTATCAGGAACGGGTCGCGACTGTTAAAGGAACTCGAAGTGAGGAGATGGAATGAAAAGGAGGAAGAAGTGGCGGAGCGAAGAAGACGGTACCATATTCCCGATTCGCAGCGGTATACTGAAAGTTCCGTAAAGAAATCCGTTGTCGATACATGGTCAGACTTCCCGTCTTTGCACTGGAAAACGGTGTCTGTTGCGTTAGCCTGGCCTGGCCTGGCCTACAGTGGCCTCGCTTACGTGCGCCTTTGCGCGGCTGGGAATCGAACACTCGAGGTCATGAACTGTCGACAGGTGATCGAAGAGCCACCGCGAGAGTAACAGTCACACGGCATTACGGTACGCGCCAGGAAATAGCACGACCTAAGTACTTAAACCGCCGCGGCACCCACGCAAAACAGTCTCGATTCTCGACCGGGACTCAAACACGTATAAGCTCGATGCAAAAATACGTACAATCGTTTGTGCGCGCCGAGGAACTTACTTGACATCAATATCACCGTGTTATTACACTCGGAAAAGCAATCGCCAATTTTTATTACTTCGCTAATATCTGCTAATGTATATCTGTTATTATATGCTAACTTTTGGAAGCAAATAATATACATTTGGAGGATTGTTAAACTTCCTTAACGTGCTTATTGAGACATCCGAGACGAAGCTTTTTACGCAGCCGTGCAGAGCAAATCATAATGTTTCAATATTTACAGATTAAAAAGCCCCGTTCGTTTGGGTTTTGGGCGCTACGTTGGTACACGGTTTGTATCTAATAGGAAAGTGGAAAGTCGGCATATTTATTTGGCCCGTTTATCATTTTCGCTTGTCGGACTTTAGACAAATTTGGTACACAATTGGTCTTCGAAAGATTTCTTAAATCTATGAGTGAATGTAGTAATAAGATCTAATGTTTTGATACAGTGTCGTAAAAGTTTGTAATTTTGATTGTGTATTATGGATCTTCGAGATAAGTAAATATAGTAAAATGATACTTTTAAATTATGTTTTTTATTTCAATGATGGACTTTCTTTCTTCTTTCGCAAGCCTTTCGAAGTTTCCTGTATTAATTCTTCAAAATATATTGAAATTTATACATACACTGAGAAAAATTATATATGAAAATTTATTACTTATAATACGAGATTGGACTTTTAAGTAAAAAACCGTGGAATTTACTATGTTTAGCAGTAATAATTTCAGATAAAGCAGTAAATTTCTACGTAAAATACGTAAATTTTTCTGTTAAAAAGACCAAATTTTATCATTTGTCGCTTAAAAGTCCAAGATCGTATTATAAATAGTAATTTTTCATATTTGATTT
>JABFQC010004554.1:0-12549 GCA_022817085.1 Psilanteris sp. ZL-2020
AACCAAAACTGAATCTCACAGTTAATTTAACTGAATTTGATGGTTATTGTACTAGTTTAACTAAACTTTTCAGTAGATCTTACTAAGTAATTTTTTCTCAGTGTATAATTTTATTACTATACTGAGAGAAATAAAACAGAAAATTTTGGTCTTGAAAAATTCAAGTTATTAAAAAGAAAATAATATGTTATTCTGTTAATTCAGTATTTAGTGTAACTATTTAATGTGAATATTTCTCTTTTTCTTGATACACATATCACATATCTTCCAATTTTTGTTAAAATGAGCAAAATTTTCTGTACAATTTTTCCATACAGTATTTAGTTGTATATTTACATTTAAAATGAAATATATTTTGTGAATAAAATGTGTGTATTTTTGTACACTAATGAGAAATTGTTAGAATATATAGCAATTCAAAATTGATTAGAAACTCCTGTCATGTGCTAGTCATCAGTGAGACTTTCTCGTTGCAGATGGCAAAACTGTCAGTTATATAGGAATGCGAAAATATATTTTGTTCCTATTACGTTCGCGCCAAATCGTGTTTGTTAGTACTAATTATTGCATATCCGGTATTTATAAATTTTTGTATGTAAAAAGAGATTGGAATAATTTCGTTATGTTATAACATGACAAAGTATTTATAATAAATAAATAAATAAGTATGTAGTGTTAAGTTTAATAATATATTACTATAACTGTTTTGAATTATGTAAGATTTATTAGTTTTGTTTTATTTGAACGACTAATATATAAACATTATATTTTCTTTTTTTATATTAAATACAATGTTTTGTGAAATACTGTTTACAGTTTTTACCGTAATGCGTCTTAGTAATGATTAATAAATTTTAAAGTATTATTAATTTCGAAGTAAGAGAAAGTATAAATGTATTTAAAAGTGAGCATTAATAAATTACTTTAATATGCTTAGTATTATTCAACACGTATATATTATGTACAGTTTAATGGATTTATATTAAAACACGGTTATTGTGAATATAATATAATATTTATTAAATAATTTTGGTAAATAATTTGAACAAATATCATGAAAAATTTGCATATCGTGTAATAAAATATGTTATTTGACTTAAAACGTTAATTTAGGTAGTCTATTTTTATAATTGTGTTACTAGAAAATACAGAAAGGAGCAACACGTGTCTTAATAGTTTATTCGCAACATATGTGATATATATATATATATATGTTATATTAAATTATACGAACAAGCGCGTACAAAATCCGTTGTGTATTAGCGCGCATCTCTTCAGTTGTCACGTTAAACGCAAATTCTGTATACCCGAACCGAAACTGCATAAAAAGGCGACTTGAAATGTAGTTTTGTTTAAACAAATGAAAGCGCGATTTATTGTTAAGCTTAAACGCAACGTTGACCCGACAACTGAGCGAAGACAAAAAATGATTACTTTGCACGCGTAGCCAATCCGCTTTATCCGAGGCCCATACGAGCGAGCCGAGCCGAATTTGGACGGTTTGGACGGACTGGTCGAAGGATGAAATGATTTGTTGTTTGGTCGCGACCGCGACGTTCGGCTGATTATAGGAGCGCAACGTGCTACAGTCACGTGTTGAAAAGGCTTTCAGTTGGCTTTCGGTCGGCGTCGTCGAACGACGGAGTTCCCCCTGGCACAATAGAGCTAGTGTTTGTTGATTCGATCGGCGTTTTGTCAATGTGTTTGCTAAAGCGCAATGCGCGCTCGATCGTTTTTCAAAATTGCCCCGAGCTTCGACGCGCGCGAATCGTGGTAGTTAGTTGATTGACCGTACAGCAACACGCGTTGGTTATAATTTGTTTTGTTGACATTGTAGTTGATTGATAACTGTTCTTGCATGGGCTAGCTTATCGAATTTTTTGCCGGCCGACCTCTGCCATACGTATGACCGCTATTTACGCATTCCGACCCCGATAAAAAGCAATCATGACGAACGACAAACAGGTAAGTCGCTTCACTTGGTTATTTACCTTTTCTCCGAGCTTCTTCGGAGTGCATAAAGAGCAACGACAATTTGAATCTTTGCACACTTTATTTCCAACAATGATATGTCTTGTTTTGCAGCCAGTTTTCCTTTTTTCGCCGAAACAATTATTATCGAATTAAAATACTTTCGCGTTGCTCTTTATTGTCATTCGCTATTTACGCTAAGCATTCATAACAATCACGATTCTGTTCGCTCAAAGTTTACGGCGGGATGAGAAATAAGAATAACGACTCGTTTCAAGATGATGCAATTGAATCGTGATATTTAATACGAATTTTGAGTTTGCATTTCCATAAGGCATTGTCAATGCATGTTTTAAATGAAACAATTGCGTTCGTGTTTTTGTAGACGTTGCACGTTGATTGAAGCGCGATTGTGCGATAAATAAAAAACTAAATGCGTTCCACTCACGAATGTTGCAAATGTTAATTCAGCGTTTCATAGTTGAAAATGTTATATAATAAATAGATCGATTTGAATAAAAACTGAAAATAAAACGCCAACAGCATTTTGTGATATTATCGCGGAATCGCAACCGTAATAAGCGTTAAGCAACGAGCGTGTTTAGCGTATAACGAGCCAACGGCAATTTACGGGACGCAGCGTATTCAGTGCCTTAAGCAATATTTAACTTTTGTTCACAGTCATGGTTTCGTGGAGTGCGCAGCAGTAAATTCCGTCACGTTTACGGATCCCCTGTCAAGAGGGAGAAATGTTACGATAACATCAAGATTACGAAAAACGCGCACGATTCTCAATTCTGCGCCGTCAATCCCAAGTTCTTGGCAGTTGTCACCGAAGTGGCTGGCGGAGGGGCCTTCTTGGTACTGCCGTTGGATCATGTAATGCAATTATTATTCAAATATTCATTTTAACGAACGTTTGTTAGCAACGCTCACAAAAGTGATATACGCAACAAATTATGCTATACGATGCAGTAAATGTGTCAACGCGTGTAGTAACGTATTCAAATTAGGAGCAAATATATCAATTTTCTCGGACAAATTGCACAGAGAGAAGCGTTTCGTTGGTTCAACGAAGCACAAATTTGCTTACTGTTACACAGTTAGTTTTTTTGTCGCGCGACAAAATCCAACATTATTATCAATTATATCACAGTGAAACTTTCGTCAATTATTTACATGGAATGCAATTTGTGAAGCGCAAATTCACGAAATTTGCAAGTTATAAAAAAGGAATAAAGAGCCGTTTGTCTCGAATGCTAATGCACTTGTTGCTGATATTCATTTTGATACCAACGGTACGACTAACTTTAAAGCGCGCACGCGACCGTATTTTATGGCAAAATTGTATATACAATTCCTTACGCGCATTATCGGCGAATACAAAATTGAATGACTGCAATTGCGAGTTTAATTATTTGACAGTTTGTTTCATTAACTCGACCGGAGTCTCGCTGACTTTAATGCGTAAACGAGACAAACGGCCACGCGCGCCGTTATTATAAAAAATGTACAAGTTTTTATAATTATTCGGCGTACGAATATTCATGAGCCAGTCATTAGAAGTGATTTGTTTGATTCGTCCGTTAAACGCGCTATTGAAAATATTGGAAACACCTGAGTCGAGACAAATGAGTTTTTCTCGATATTTTCTTTTTAATTGCGATGATAACAAGACGCATTTTCTGAAAGCTTCGAGACAAAATCATACTTTCACTGATGTTTCACAACGTTAATTGCTGCATTTGTACGTCTCAGTTTAAACGGCTAAATCTCTCCGGAGATTCTTTTACAATTTTATTCCACTTTCATTTGCAAGGGGCCGTGACCATAGTTTTGAGCACGATGCGCCAGACTATCCGAGCAGCTCCTTTGCTCGGAGGTGAGAGTATGATTGATTCATCATTTTTTATTTACCGTTTGGTTTTCAAAGCAAATCTGCTTAGAATCTAACTTTCTTTTATTCACAGACCGGTCGCTTGGACTTCAACGCCAGCAGAGTAACCGGACACACCGGTCCAGTGCTCGATATTAAATGGAACCCTTTTAATGACAATGTTATCGCATCCTGCTCCGACGACTGCACGGTATCATCAATTATTATTATGCGCACGTTTTAGTTTTCGTCCAAATTTTGCACTTGCGATATTGACGGATTCCTCGATCCGGCATTATCATTTTTTTATCTGTAACGATATGATATTGTTAGTTGCGTTCATTTATTGCAACGTACAATCAATTTGCAATATCAGCGATGGAACCAATTTTATTCGCGTATTAAAATAAATAATGAGTCAATTTGAAACAAGAAAAATACTAGTGTTTTGCTAATTTTGGTTCTATGTTATATAATATATTCATTAATTCTGTATTGATTAGAATTATTTCACTTCCATATGACAAATTGGTATTTTAATAGCAATTACATAATAACATTTATTTTAATGTCACAACTCTGTAGGCACTACAGTATTTTTGAAAGATAAATATACTTTCATAGATCAAATCAATAGTGTGAATCTCTTTTTTTACTTAAAAACATTATATTACACTAACCTAATAAATAATACTTAAGCAAAACTGTAATTCAACAAATACATTTTTTTTCATGTAGGCAAATTTTATAATTATTTCGAGTTGTCTATTTTGTGTATAAGATTATACATGCAAAAAGTATTATTGTAAATTTACTATATTTTATAACGATGACAGGACATAATTGCAGTCATAACGAATATTCTTATTTATATATAATAGATGTTATCATTTATAGAACATTAGTTACTATATTATATTAAAAAATGTACATCAAAATGCAAACCATCTATATGTTACGGTTTTTTCTTTCAATTATATATGTATTACAAAATGTAAAAACTACGACTATAAGAAAGACAATAATACAATATGTTCAATAGAAATTTTAGGAAATAACTATTATATATATATTAATTAATTATTTAAATTAACCAATACTTATCAATCAAATTTTAAAACTCTTTAATTATATAATAATTGATTATAGGGGATTATGAAAATGTATATATATAATAAAGAGGAGAAATTATTATAGAAAATTTAATTAACCAAGAATACTTTATAAATTTTCAATTAAAAATGTCCATAATAACTTCAACAAAACTAACCTTTATCTGATAAACTGCTTGTTTAATTACACTAAACTCAACATAATCAATATTTTATGGTGCAATTTTTAATGTGATAATAAATATATCCATTAGTAGCAAAATCTATTAAAAATATTGCATGCCAAATATAATAATATAAAATATAATTGTCGTTTTTTTTAATATTATAATATTGAATTGAATTTTATAATTCTAATAGCATATTAATATTAACATCTTGTATAATAAATGTGTATAGAAATAGCGCACTGATTACATTTTTAGTATATATAATAAAAAGAATAAAACTGGTATTTTACATAAATAATTGTAAATAATGTTTACAGGTAAAACTATGGCACATACCAGATGGAGGTTTAGTTAGAAATTTAACAGACTGGCTTGTAGAATTACAAGGTCACAAAAGACGTGTTGCCTATATAGAATGGCATCCAGTAGCAGAAAATATTTTATTCAGCGCAGGGTTTGATCACTTAGTCATAGTATGGGATATAAGTAAAGGAGAAGCTGTGAATATTATTGACAGACACCCTGACGTCATCTATAGTATGTCTTTAAACAGAGATGGTAGTTTACTAGCAACCACTTGTAAAGATAAAAAATTACGAGTTTTTGAACCACGTTCTGGAATCATAGTATCTGTGAGTACATTAAATATTAAATAGATTCATTTAATCATTAAATTCAAATATTAACAAAATAAACTAATTCTGTTTATATACTGTTTTTATAAGCAACATAATTATAATGTTATAAACTTAAATTATGTATTTAAATAATTATAGCATAAAGTAAATAATATATTTATATGAATTTGTAAAAATTATCAAATTTATTGAATATAAAAATATACATTTATAGGAAGGAATATGTCATGCCGGGACAAAGGCTAGCAAAGTAGTGTTTTTAGGAAGCTCTGGTCGTCTATTAACAACAGGATTTAGCAGACATTCTGATAGACAATATGCTGTGTGGAGTCAACACGATTTATCGATGCCATTAACCTGTGAAACAATAGATTCATCAAATGGAATCGTGTTTCCATATTATGATAATGACACTAATATGGTTTACCTTGCAGGAAAGGTATACTAATTCATAAAATATGGTTTATGTCATTTAGTATTTATAATTTATAATTCAATAGAATATTTAATGTAAAATCTTTATGCCTTGTAATAATTTCATTTTTAAGTTAAATTTAATAAATCTTTATCAATATTACATAATAGTATTTACTTAAATTTTTTAAATTTATCATAACTTTCTTTAATAATTTCTGTGATTAGCATATTATCTCAATTTATTATTTACATATGATTCTCATAAGTGTTTAAGAATATTACTAAATAAATTAAAGTTTTTTAAACATGTTTTGCATAGTATACTAAACTTTGTATTATTAATTTAAACATAAATTTAATTGAAATATTATTTTATCATTATTAACTACTAAATTTATTTCCTGAATATAATATAAATTTTGTTTAAAAGTTTATTTAAGGGATGCGTTGTTTAGTATTTTATAAAATATTACTGATAAAGAAATTTATAAAATATATATTAAATTGTAGGGAGATGGTAATATTCGATATTATGAAGTAGTAAATGAAACTCCATGGTTGCATTATCTCAGTCAATTTATATCTGGCAATCCTCAGAGAGGATTGGGAGTTATGCCTAAAAGAGGAATAAATACTTCTATTTGCGAAGTTTTTAGGTTTTACAAATTACATGCCACTCGTGGCATGTGTGAACCTATTTCCATGATAGTTCCTCGAAAGGTGTGCATATTATAGTTTTAAACTGTTTATAGAATATAGTAAACATTTAATTAGAAATAAAATAATATTATTTTAGTTTACATTTTAAATTCTTCTTATGTAAGGAAGTATCTTCTTTTAGAGTGACCATTTTCAAGAAGATTTGTACCCAGATACAATAGGAACTACACCAGCATTATCTGCCAAAGATTGGATTAGCGGCATAAATAGTCCACCACTTTTAATTTCTCTTAAAACAGGTATAAAAGTTTTGTATAATAATAACAATTATGAAAGTAAACCTATTAAATAAAAATAATTGATTGATCTAATTTAATTACGTAATGTTGTGAATAACTAGAATATTGGTATAGCTATAATGATCTCAAGAATGTTTGTAACAAAAATACTATACATAACGAAAGTGCAATATCTATTTCGATGTGTGAAATTGGCAACCTTTGATGATATATCTAACATTCCGTTCTAGATATTTAATGTGCTATATACTATAATAGACCAAAGTAGAGCTGATTTTGTTCATTTTCAATGTCAGAATAATACTACAAATCTCAGTGTTATTATATTATATTAAGCATATAATTTTGGCAAACTTAGAATTAGTAATCATAATAAAGAAACTTTTTTAAAAGTATACATTAACTGTCGAAATAATAGATAGCATTAGTTAAAAAATTATGTTAATAATTATATATTTAATTAAAAAAAAATGCAATAGTTTCAAATATTAAAATAACAAGTTCTAATAATATAAATTATTTATTTGATATTTATTTTTTACATTCTTATCATTTTATAATTAATAATTTTAATAAAAATTAATATTTTACCAATTTATACAATTTCTTTGCTTCTTTGACATTGATTAAATATTTTTAAACAAACTTTTTCATGTAAATTAAAATGGTTTTAGTTTTATATTTTTAAAATATATTATTCATTTAGGAGGAAGTATTACAACACACAAACCGCGAGTTTATAAGCCAGCACAATTAGTTACGGCAACTGACACAAACAATAAAAAAAAATTTGCCTTTTTGTCAACTGAAACGGTACCAGATTACAGACCAGTTGAACTACATAATATTTCTGAAAAAAGTCAGAAAACATCAAGTAATCAAAGCACAAAATTCCACCAGCTTCAGCAAAAATTTGGGAACATGACTAATATTCAGGTAAATTTAAAGAATAATATATTTATTTATTATTATATGCATTTTATTTTTAGTTATTAATTTTATTTATGGCAATTTTATCCACTACGCGTGCTGTATGTTTTATTACATATTATTGAATATGTTCTAAATTTGTTTAAATACACTAACACTTTGCATGGTCGGACACAAGACACCAAGACGTAACAACAAATTCCACGACCTCGTTTGCAAGTTCGGAAGCTTTACTCATTACTATTACAAGGTATGTCGTTGCTTTTCTTTTATTTTCACATTATCGCAGTTTTATCTAATGTATAATATATTATTTTTTAATAAACTTTAATTTTGTTTTATTTTGTATGATTCTTATTTATTTTGATTACATTTATATATAAATATCGTTAATACAATGTTATAATAATGGTATATTACGTTTTCATACTACAGACTGTGTATTTTATGTTGAAATATGTTATTTGTTGAATGATTTATTAATATTTTAATATTAATTTAATATATAAACTATGAGACAAAATGCGTGAAATTTGAATCCCTTATTTATGTTTAATTTTTGTAAAAAAACGTTAAATTTCATTTTATTTTAAATGATTTTAAAAATAATCTTTTTTTTCTTAACTATGCATTTGAAAAAGATTTATTATGTATACACAAATATAAATATTAATGAAAAAGTCCTAAAATAAATTCAATATTCTAATGATAATGACTTGACTGTGTAACCTTCTGTTAATCATATTTTAAGCACTGAAATCAACTAAAACGTGGAAGACACTATTAATTTATGATTAAATTTTGTATACACCTGTTACACAATACTTTATACGCTAAATCCATTGCTATATTGACGCCACACTGCGGCTTGTTTTTATTTGATGTAGCGGGGTATTTGACGACACCTGAATCAAATTTCGTTTAAAAATTTAAATTTTGAACAATCACTTAATGGGGTTCTTCAAGTCTAATGTAACGGTATAATGTTTTCTTTTATTGCAGTATTAAAATTTTATTTTTTATACATTACAAGAATTTGCGCACATTTTTAACGATGAGAAAATATTTTTGTATAATAAATATAAATTTTCAAATAAAATTCTTGACTTATTTATAAAACTCGTTTTGTTATCACTTCGAAAACGAATTTTCTATTTACGTTTTTAATATTATGTTAACTTGATTTCTGTTACATTAAATAAATTCTATAAAAATGAGAAAATGTGCATATACACGAATAATAAACGTATTGAATAAATTAATAAAAATATAACGAAATCTGCAATATCTGTCAAAATCGATTGAAGAACCACCTTAATTTATTTATTTTAACGAGGTGGACGATCATATGTAATTTTATGTTACAGATATATTATGCATTCACGTGATTAATGTTTTAATATAAATCATTCTGAACGCTTCATTTATATATTTTGTTTTTGTAAACATTTGTAATATTTTTTTTTAATATATTAAATTATAGTAAAAATATTAAGTAAAGTCGACTTAGACAATTCTAGTTAATTGTATATGACTTAAAAGTATCGATGCCGCAATTTATTTAGAAAAAGAAAATTTTCCAGGAGGTAAGTAAGCAATATATTTTCGCGAACTAAATATCAAACTATTATTACGGTGTCGTTAATTACAAAATTCCGCCCGCTGTAGTTGGAGTTCTCAATGCATAGGCTTAGCCGTTGTATATAGTATATAGTAGTCATTAACGTACCTAAACATTTAATTTTCTGTGAGACCAATGGATAACATCTGAGTTACTCACGGCTTACTCAATTTCCCCTTTTTCAATGTAGCAGAAATTGAGTAACCCGTGAGTAACTCAGACGTTACCCATGTCTCACGATAAAAAATATCAAATGTTGTCTGAGTAGATATGACGCGCACTAAGAAACTACTAGATACGACAAAAATATACACTGTAAAAATGAATGCTTCAAACTGATACATTTTATTGTAAATTATTGATACAATCTATTGTAAATTATTACATATAAACTTTTGAATGTATACAAAATTTTGTTTATTAGTTCTAATCAGTTTTACAGAGTATATTCATTTTAATACAAAGTTAATTGTCTAAATCCTACTAGCTTCACAGAATTAATCTATTGACTATGCTAATGTCTATACTAACCATTGCCATTTTTAAAAAAGTAGCATTATCGGAAATTTAAGGTTAATATTATATTTCAATATTTTAAAGTTAATCATTTAGCATGATTTGTCAATTACATTGATATTGCTTTATAATATTTTGTTAAATTATTTGTTTAGATAATTTATTTTAATAACAGCACGTACCAATGAGAACAGTAAATTTTGATTGAAAAGTTAAATTAATTTTCAGTTGGTTTTGTTCAAAGTATTTCAAAATCTTTATTGCATGTTTTTCATATTTAAAGCCCTATATGAGATGTGGTTACTTTTATTTAAATTATATTTTATATTTTACATTTAATAATATAAAATATATTATATAATTTTACACGTATATGACGGGAAAAAAGTTAGTCTGAAATCAATGAAATTCGACAAATCCAAACAAAAATAGTGGTAATATAAAGTCGCACAAGAAGTAGTTGTATATATATCTGACATGTTTAATGCAATTAATTTGGAAGAATAAATAAAGAATTTACCTTTTTTAAACAAATTCATCTTACTTTTTGATCACAGTCGTACTATTAGACAATAAAATTAGCACTTTTATCAATCATCTTAGATGAAGTCACACCATTTGTTGATTTCAGACTATAAGTTTATTTGTATTACACTTCATACTAGACGTTTTATAATTGACAAAGACTGTGTGTCTGTTTTTAACAATCTTTTTAGTTCATATACTAAAGATGTAAAATAATCCAAGATCAGAAGTGATAATTTTACAGAATCAAAAAAGAAGAAATTATTGTAAACAATATAAGACAAACTATGAGTAAAACTTATTTTACAACATTAATATATAAAACTTAACGTTATTAGTGGTGGAATAACTTTTATCGATAATAATTTCAATTCAACATATAGTATCTTAAAAAATGATTATTTTAAAATTTTTTAGAAAATGCCACAAAATTATTTTAGATTAAAAATATATGCAAATTTCTATATTATATGAGTATTAAATTCATTTTAAAGATGAGGGGGGGGGTACAAATGTAAAGTAAATTATTACAAAAGTATGTAGTTGTAAAACAGAATTAATTAACATAATTTTTAATCATATAAAATATTCTATAATTTGCTATAGAATAATGTATATACATACTCATTTTTTTCTAGTAATAAATATTAATTTTATATTATAAATAGTAAATTAGCAGGAGTAAAAAAATCTTTTTACAATTTTTAATTTGTTAAAATTTTAGTATAATATTAAGTAGTTATAGTATATACATTATAATTTCTTTCGACATTTATATTACTCAACAAATATTTCATATATAATATTATCCATGATTTTATCAGTTCTGATAAATGTAATTGAAGCATAATATTGATTAGAAAATAACAACGTTCATGTTTCAGTTTCTGTATGTCATATTCAATATTATTAATTATGTATTTATTTTTATTATTGAATAACATTATAAACAAATAAAACTGTTTGTAAATCAAAATAATTTTAATAATTTAAAAATATATATTTTTTATTTTTTAAGAAATAATATTTTCTCCAGCTATTTCATTTTAAATCAATACAATTTTGATTCAATGAAACAATTATAATTTAAATAAAAAGTATATATTTTTCAGAATAATATATTAGCAGCAAATGACAATAAAGTATTGGATAATGTGGATATTCCAAATAATGAAGCTGAGCTGAAATTAGTACTCACAAAACAGACAGAAGAATTAAGAATTGTACGGCGTCAACTTGCCAACAGCCAATTAAGAGTTAAGGAACTCGAAGAACAACTTCGCAAACTTCAAATTCATTAAAAGCATATAATTTCTGCAAAAAGTTTTCATCTACAAATGCTATTCATTAGTCTTATTTTAAGTGTAAACAATTTACAAACGTTGTAAATCAAAGCTAGAAAAATTAACTTTTTTAGCGAAATAAGTAATTGTTATTTTCATATATATAATACAACATGTTTTTAAATTTAATTTAATTTAGTTTGGTTTTCAAATTTTGTAAACTGAATTTTGTATGAAAAAGTCTTATTTAAATATGACATGCCGAAGACGATACATATTTTTTTAGATAATGATTAAATTGGATATTCCATTAAAAATTAACGTGCAAATTAATATACAAAATACAATTATTAGTTTTCTTAACTTGATAGCTTAGAATTATTTTATTAAATTTATTTTTACATCTATTAAGCTAATTATTATATAATAAGATTGATATTTGTTCCTAATGAATATCACATGAAACATGTACTGAATATAGTATATGATATTAATGTTATTTTATTTATTGTTTTTTATTTGTAATAATAT
>JABFQC010004555.1:0-12548 GCA_022817085.1 Psilanteris sp. ZL-2020
ACCTAATGCCGCACGACAGAACAAATAACCAAAATAAATTGCATAAGGAAAATAAATATATATATTACAAAGGCATTTGCTGGATTTAAATATGTTTCATTTCACAATTATTATCGTTCAGAAAGTAATAAAAGGAAAAATATATATATAAATATATTTATGCTCCATTAGTAAAAACGTATACAAAGTCTTGTTGTGCAAAGTTAAACGGAATACAAATAATAAATGAAAACCTGATTTTAATAATAAAATTTTATGAATTTTATAAATATAAGCAATATATTTTTTCATTATAATTTACTTTTTAGAATTCAATTTATTCCTCGTTTTTGTGTCTTCTCTTTTTGAATTTGTCAAATTCAAAAAAATATATTTATCATATCATACAAAAATAAATTTGCAACATATTTTTGTATCGATAAGTATATTATAAATATATTTACAATAGATTAACAATTCTTTTAAATTCTTTTTCAATAGTACAATTTCTGACAATATATATGTATAATACAGTAAATATATTCGACATTTATGAATGATATTTACTAATATATTTTGTTATTTACAATCTATTATGATGTATTATTAACATATTGTGAAAATATTTAATACATATTTGCAATACACTGTCGATATATTGCAAATATATGTTCCTTTTTACTAGGGTATTTTGATATTTGGGATAGACTATTTAAAAGTATCTTTGTTATTATAAAAATATGTATATAATATATATATATATATATATATATTTATAACAAATAAGAAAAAAGAAATTAGTTACTTTACAAATTTCTTTCTTATATTATATTGTTTATTTTTGTGTTATTAAAAGATACACATAAACATAATAAATATTAATTGTTGATTTATCTAATATTGATGAGAATTATTAATCGAATATTAAACAATTTAATTAAATATCTATAATGGAATTTAATTATTCAATTTTATGTTTTTTAACGTTCTATTATTACATTCCTATGAACGTGATTGCTCCTGGATAATAAAGGATTAAAATTAAATTTGAATCAGTAATTAATTGCAATATGTGAAATATAATACGATATAAGAGCGTTTCAAATTTTAAGAAGTGATCATAGAAAAGTACGAGACCGGTATAGTAGTCGCATATCGTAATATCAAATTGCAGGTCAGGAAACAAAATGCGATTATTTTGAAGATATTGTGGTAGTAAAAGACAATCCATTACGTATTGTGTATAAAAACTGTAATTTGGTCACTTTCCAACAAGATCGCAATATATATTCTATAAAACATAACATACTTTTGTTCTTATTTGAAGTTTATGTAGTAATCAATGAATACGAAATAATTATACAAAACAACATAATTTTGTTTGTTTATATTCATTTATTTATTTAATTAATAATTTTTGATAATTTCTGATTCGGTACTTGTTCTGAAAGTAAATGTCACGAAAGTAAATAAGAAAACGGTGAAAAATGCAAAAAAATAAAAGAATAATAATTTAGGACTGATTTGAAATCGGATGAGAATAACTGAAATCAATCAGAGTAACTTCATATATTTTGATGAGACGATTCGACTGTAACGAAAACAGAAGTTTTCAAAAAAACATCCAATAGTTTTGCGATGAATCACCCAAATTCCGAATTATTTACGATACTGCTTCGAATTGGTCGAAACCGTTTCATTAGCCACCTAGAACGTATATACAGTGCATATTAGGTAAATCGCGTATATATAGAATACGGTTACTTCACAAGATCTAAATTATACCCAACGCAGCTTCCACGAAACCTGTTCCCGTGAAACGACAGCGCCACCTCGAAAGCAAAACTCGACTCGCGATCGAGTTCCCCCCGTCCCCCGCCGTCGTTTCCTCCCCATGCCAACGACCAACTGACCCAAAATCCGACCCGCTCGGCGCAACCCCGAAACCATCGCTCCCAAATTCGTAGCCACAAATTTAGTCGAACCGAGCACTCGGACTCGGCAAGTCACGTGTTCCCGTACGCGCTCCAGGCCGGGCCGACCACGCGAGCGCGCGCTTATTTTTGGTGACGGCGGTCCGGAGCGCGGCTTATTTCCACTCGGCTGCGTACCTCGACGGGGGGTGCGACGATCCATGACTCCGAGGCTCGGCGCGCCATCAGCGCCGGGCTGCACAGCAGAGCCTCTTCTTCCTCGTCGGGTTCCTGCGACCAGAACATCCTGCCGAACGAGCGCCGACCGGTCCACGAAAACAACAACCGACAAGTTCGCGGTCACTCGCGGTGCGCGGAGCGGCGTCGCGGTTCGCCGACTGCGGC
Source organism: Psilanteris sp. ZL-2020 (assembly GCA_022817085.1). NCBI lineage: Eukaryota > Metazoa > Arthropoda > Insecta > Hymenoptera > Scelionidae > Psilanteris > Psilanteris sp. ZL-2020. The sequence continues at coordinate 2,298 of JABFQC010004555.1, forward strand.
GCCGAAATCTGATCCGCGGTCGGTTGCGACGAGCGCCGAGACGCGCCGACCGCCGGCGGGTGCAGTCGAATGCGGGCGCGCGGAGGGGGGAAGCCGAAGGGGCGCGTCTTCGTGGCTCGCGGAGCCGAGCAAATTACCCCATGATTGCTTTATTTATCGATCGATTTGTCCGTCTATTTATGTAATTTGTTGGACGCGCGCGTCGAGTCCTGGCGAAGAGGCTGGGCCGCGGACTAACCGTGTCTGCCGCGGCCGCCGCGCTCCGACCAAAATAGAGCGACGCCCCACTATTGCGCGCCGAGGAAACGACGAAAAAACCGACGGGCGGCCTAGCCGATCTGTTTATGCGAACGGCTGCTTTCGCGCGGGAAAAAGAAGCGACGCTGCGAAAGCTCGACCGTTGTCGGGAATCACGAGATTCCGAGGTTCGTGGGTTGGTCGCAGGGGCGAGCCCCGAATGTCTTATTGGGTTTTATTCGGGTTTCCGTGAGAGGATCCGATGGGTTATGATTTTTTATTATTAATGATGTTATTCTCTAACGAAAACTGTCCTTATTGGAGATTTTTATTGGGTTTCAAAATTTGGTAGCCTTCCATGGGAGACGCGGAATCGCGGTATATGACGCTGTTTCTTGTCCCAATTTGTGGAGTTTCTTATGAATAACAATTTATTGGATAAAATTTGATGACGTGTAATGGCTGTGCTTGCAAACAAATTTGCATTCATAATTCCGAAAATTTCTAACAATTTGGAATGGTTTATACGGAATAAATGTAAGTGCGACAAAGACAGTTGTATGAAGGTTGATAAAGTAATATAAGCGGGGGTGTGAGGCAATGCATCGTCGTCCGAATTTATAAACAGTCTCTCTTGAGTATTTTAGCTTCGTGGTGTATACGAAATCGATTAATCGATTGATCGATACGTGGATGGAACGACCCTTTGGAGTTGCTTTATAAAATTGTTTGTAACCCAATTGCACCGTCAGAAGTTTGACTTTCATGGCTAGATGATTAATTAGGTTTCTTGATGGTCTTGGCAATTTTGGTACGTTCCGATCTTGCGGCAGGCAACGTCAAAGTTGTTCGCGCGTCAAATTTAATTACGCTAAAAGATTATGAGCGAGTGGCGCGTGGGTCGCGTCAACGCACTTTGACTTCTTATCTCGCAGCTGAAGGGCTCACAGACGGTGGCAAAGAGGTCGCATAATACGACATATTTAACCATTCTTTTTGCTTGTAAATAACAGCCTCGTGCTTTTATCGTTGAGTTTATATATAACGGCGGTTGTTGAAATGCCTTGGGTTAAACGTGCACACTCTTGTGCAATATTACAATAGAGTTAATGTATAGCAGAGCTTCGCTTCATTTATATATACATAAGTGTGTGTATGCGTGTGTGTTTAAGTACAAAGCCATTTATACATTTTTTGAATAAAAAAATACGTTTTATATAAAATAAATGTTACACGTATATCTTTTGGTATTTTGGGTCTGTGCAAATGATTGATTTGTATATATATAAAAGTATAAGTTATATTTTTAAAATTGCATTAGATGGGCGGTAAAATTCCTGTTTTCCCCAAAAACAGGGCCGTAAATACTACCCCGTCCTTACACTAAAAACAAGGTTTAATAACTGTTAAGAAATATATTTTTGAATAGGCGCAACCACATATTTGATAATATTTATCACTTTGTGTATAATATGTAAATGGAAATAATAATTGTGATTACAAATAAATTATATTTATCATATTCGTTAATAGCTTATTACATGCGATATAAAAATCAAACTCCTAGCAATAAATATTATCATACATGTAGTTGCTCCTATTCAAATATATATTTCATAACAGTTATCAAATCTTTTTCTCAGTGTAGAATGGTCTATACATATGTTGTTTAAATTCATTTCTTTACAAAGTAATACAGAAATGTCAACTCTAATTTGCTTCATTCGTGGCAATGTTCACAATTAATAAACCGACATCGTCGAGGCGAGTTTATATTTATCGAATAAGCACGCTGAGAGTAACGCGACGCTCATTTAAGTTAAAGTGCTACTAATTAATGCAGAATAACGAAATTCGGGCGTTAATTACGATGCATTATAACCGAACGAACAAACGCCGGCGCGAAAAGTGCAACGCGTTGGGTTTCAGCGAATGAAAATGCATTTAAAGTTAATGCTCGTTAACTGTATCGAAAATGGTTGCCTAAATTCGCGAGGATGAAATTGCTTTAACAAAATCACACACGACATTTATTTTTCAAGTCATTTTTCCAATGCGTTATCATAAATTATAACCCATTATATTTATATTTATCTTTCATTTTCATAGATGCAACATTTCTAAAAAAATTAATTTATCGAATTGGAAATAGAATTTAAATCGATTTATATCTTATTTCAAATTATTTTTTGATTCTTGCGAATTCAGTATTTTAAATCATTATTTTGTTCTTGTTATTATATTATCATTGTTTTATTGCATTTCCATAATTTATGTATCATTGTTATTGTCGCTTTTCAGCAAAGTTTGTTCGCATTATGTTTTTTTCTCGTTTGTTTACCAACACTGCGTCTCGAACATTATTGCATTTAGCGATGTAAATATTTGTTATTCGATTTTTTTAGTTATTTTCCCGTGAATTCGTTGTTAATAACAACACTCTTGCGACGACACAATTCACATAGAGACAATTCGTCATAGTGATATATACCGATGTATATGCGCACGCACACACGTGCGTGTATCATAATACGAAGCCTAATCTATTTATATTGCGAGTACACAAATTCGACTCATTATATTTTGAATATAAGCAAATGTAAATAGCAACTAGCATTTGTTCTAATTTAGAATGTAAATAATCGTACGTAAGGATTATAAATTTAGAATTATATTCTTCGTTCCGTTTTTGTTTTTATTATTAATTTACGTTTAATATGCGTTTTGGAATTTTAGTTGTTGAATTAATGTCGAAAGCGGAAACTCGAGAAGTTTTCGGATTGAATATTGAGATACAGAATAATGCAACATTATTCAATCGTTTCTAAATTCGGAATTAGCTAGCGTTAGAAAAAGTTATAAACTAGATTTTCGCGACACTTTATGCGTCTTATTTTAAAACACGAGCGTCTTATTTTAAGACAATTGATTCGAGACGATTCGGGTGGCGTGTAAAAATTGTAGTATTCAAAATTTGTGTAATTGAGAAAGGAAAATGAAAATAAATGGCAATAATTCGTGAAAAACAACCAAATCCTTTAAATGGATTTCAATCCTTACTATTCCTAACTGAAAACAAAATATTTTTGTATATATACGTAATCTTTTTTATATTCATTTCTTTAATTTGATTTTTGTATCTTGAAATAATTAATAATAATACATAATAAATAACCAAATCAAAAATCAAAAAAACATAAAGTAACACTTCTACACGATTACAAGTAAATAATAATAAATAAATGTTAATAAAGCACAACAAAACAAAAAAATGGCATTATTTACTTCACGTTTGTATGTCACTTGTTCTTTTCTATTTGTTTTCAAAAAATGGACATGTGACAGTGTACAAATCTTATTAACAAATTTGCAATAGTATTAAAATAATAATAATAATAAAAAAAATACTAATAATAAAAATTTTGAATAAAATTAACTGACAATTAGTATGAGCTAATACCAATTTATTTTTTACACGTATACGAAGTTTATCTATACCAAGTAAATAGTTTTATATATAATATACCGTAGACTTTATATCAAAACTATTAGATTTAAGATTCTGGTCTATTTTCTATATTACATTTCGCAACTATAAACAAATTATTTTCAAAGAATGCCAAAAACGAGCAAAGACCGATGCACTAAGCAGCGTTAACCAAGCGTTCTACAGCGATTCAGTTGCAAATGCTTTAAGCAGAACAAGGACAGATATACAATACTTGGTAACGCGGGCACCAAATGCGGCGACCTCTCGTTTGGCTTTATTTTTATCTCTTTTTTTTGTTTTATATTTTTCCTTTTTGTTTCTTATACAAAATTGTATATAAATAATAATTTTATGCCATAATTACTATAACATAAAATTAAGCGACCCGTTTCTCAACCCTACAAAATTTGTCAACAATAAAGGTTACACATTCAAATTGTACACACCGACACAGATATAACAAACAAAAAAAAACCAAAACAAACAAATGTTTACAATGCCTTATAAATTCTAACCTCGAATACGCAACAAATATTCGCTGAACAGAAATACTCGCCGGATTTAAAAGCATCAATCGAAGTTATTTAAAAAATTTTATTTTCGTTGGATTGACAAAACCCGCGAGACAAAAAAGAACGTTGCGTAGTTCGGACTGCGACTTCATTTTATAAATAAAAAAAGAAATTGATAAAAATTAAACAAAAAATAAAAAATAAAAATAAAAAAACTTATGCGTAACTAATGAGTTTGCATGTGAAATAGACGCACATCGTCACATCGTTAATGTCGACTCTTCATCCGTGAAATTATCGCGCGTTTCATCAAGCGCTCGAGAATTGCGTAAAAAGGTATATTATTGGTTCGGCGCAAGACGATGAGTCAGTCGCGAGCAATGTGATTTACATTAAGTGATATATCACGCGAAAAAAAGGATCGAATCGAAAAGCGAGAAAGACAAGCAAAAACAAACAAAAATTCCGAAATTCTAAGTACCGTCGGGCTTAGCGTTCAAATGCCCACTCGGCGTCGGGTAATTTTAGACCCACGCGAATCGCTCGTCAACTTTCTAGTAGTCAATAACGCGCCATTGTCTTCCGAGCGGCTTCCCGATTCCCCAAGGTCCGCGAGTTTTTGGCTACGCCGTGGACTTAGCCCAAGTCGTACACGATTTTGAAATATTCTCATTTTCGCGCAATCAACAACTCCTGGCTTTTAATTTGTTATTGTTATAATAATAATAAAAATATTATTGTTGTTATTGTTATTATTATTATCTATTATAATTATTTATTATGTGTTATTTTATATTTTGCTATCAGAATTCTAAAATATCTACTATAATGAAACGCTGATTGGTATTTTATATTAATTGCATTTGGACAGATCTTTCTGACTGAATAATTGACGGATTGGTCGGCAGGTGGAGACGCGCGAAAAATCTGGCGAAGTGGTCGACACACGCAAAGTATTGCCTTTTGCTCTGTCTTTTTCTTTCGCGAGGTATAAAAATAACACAGGCATGCCACTGGGATGAATGAATTGGTAAAAATCTTGATTCATTTTTTGATCAACTAAATTTTATATTCTTTTTTTCATTTTTTTTCCATCTTTTTTACAATTGTTGTGTCTTTTTATTCGTAGAATCCGTTTATGGTATACATAAAATACAGTATGGTTACACGAATACAAATGTAGATATACATCATAAGGTCATTTGGATGTTGTGTTTCAACATGTTGACGGGCCAAAGAAGTTAGTTTTAGAGAACAAAGGTGTTATTTCGGCGTTTTCCTTGAAAGGTTTATCAGTTTACCGATTTGAATGATCCTTTAAACCCCATGGCAACCGGAGACCAACGTTGTCAAACGTTGTACTATTCAACTACATTTTGCATGGCATAACTGTAAGTATGACAAAGACAGATGTATGATTCTTTGTAACGCTGATAGAGACTGCGCGTTTGCTGCACGAAGTGAAAACGAGAACATGCGAATGTAGAAGAAGCAACGGCATTTCTATTAACGAATCGGATCTTAAGGAACATATTATTATAGAATTTAGTGAAAAATGCAAAAAAATGTTCTAATTTTGGGACAAAATCAAAATTGAACCCCACACGGGATAAGGATTACTGTGTCAGTTTGGAGCAGTTATACAGCAGAAATTGGCGGATTTCAGATGGATGATTATATGTTGATGCTTTTCTTTTTGTGATTTTGTCATCGATTAAGATTCTGCAGTTCTGGCGATCATTTTTCATATTTCCTATTCATTTTTTTTTATATATTTTGACTTGATAAAATTTGTGAATATGTCTCATATCGGAGCCATGTAATTTAACGGACAATTCAAAAGTAGCGTTTTGTATTGAAACGGAACAAAAACAGTAGAATAAGCGACTGTTTTAACTGAAACGCGCGTTATTTGGTTGAAGCGTGGTGCAAATTGAAACACAACCATCGCATGTTCACGACTTGACAGTAATCGAACATTTGTCTATAGTTTGTGTGTCAATATTATTATCTCCATCATTTGTACATTTCGATCTGAGATCCAACAAGAACACATGGTTTGTTAAATTCGTTTATTTTGTTTTCATCATACCATCTCTTGTTTCTCGTTCAAAGCTACTTTTAAAGACTCGTTAAGCTAACTCGTTAAACACATGTGTCACGTAACATCTACAGCACATAAAACTCTAGATTAATCGAATTCAACGTAATATAACCTCCTTGTGGAGGAGGTTCTATTTACAGTTAAGCGACGCTTGTCTGCCAATACGTGTCATATTCAGACAAATACGGAACGATTTTTGGAAATGAACAACTGGTCGCCAGCATGTAACGAATTCGAAGCCTTAACTTGTCTCGTTTAACAAATTTATATCCAACTGACGAAATAAAATATTTACCCATTACGCCATTCAAAAGCTCTTTTCCAAAACCTTTGACAAGGTAGTAAGATAGAAACCGCGAAGCTCCCTAGATTCAATCACCGGACTAGTTTTTATAGCTTTTGGAGCCAACTTCAGGGTATCAAGGGAATCCTTTACAAGATTTTGTTGGATTTAAGATTTTTGGAAAATTATATTAATTGATATTTTATTCTTTAATGAAAGTACATTGTATTTAAGGGAGTTCTCTAAGTATAATGCAACGGAATTAGTGTTTCTCATATAATAATATAATAATACAAAATTAATTACTTACAGTTTGTAAATAATTCATACCATTTTTTGATCATGGGAGATTATTTTTATGCATCAAATTTTAATTTTTAAAAACAATTTTTGATGTGATAAGACAAGTCGTTTTTTGCCACCTCGCAAACTAATAATGATAAATATTATATTTTTTTATGAAATAACATTCTTCTAAAATGAGAAAATACCCTGAATGAAATGCGTAAAATAGCTATTATAATTAACAAAAATATATCAAAACCTGCAATATCTGTCAAAATGGTAAAGAGAACCACCTTAAGTTCGCCTTAAGAGATTTTGCCATCACTGTTATTTTAATGGCCGTTAAAGTTCGACGTGAATTTGGGGCATGGGGTATGTCATATCTTGGGGAATGGGGGAAGCTGAAAATTATTTGGGTATTTCTAAAACTGTCTATTTATTAAGTTATTATGTACTTTTTGAAGGTATATTTCATAGATGATATAAAGAGCAAACACCACCACTGGTATCTAGGAAATTGTGTTCCCATCATCAAAGAATAACAAAAGAAATTATAAATAATTTAATGTATATAACATTTTATTATAAAAAATATTATTGCATTAAATTAGGCTTGGAGAACCGCCTTAAGACAAAACTTTACTTCTAATGTCTCGGAATTGTCAGTTTTTGAACAATTTTATTATTCATACGCTGATGTAGATTTTGTATTTAGTCTATTTATGTTTTTATTTTCGTCAATTAAGTAAAATGATTTATATAGAAATTCCGAATATGATATTGAATTGAAACTTCTAATTTACCTGTTAATTTCAAATTTCAAAAATTCCAGGCAAACGCTACCAAAACAAACGTTCCAAACACTTTCTTTCAAAATTTTCATAAAATTCCATTCATAAATTTGACGCATTTATGAAAAAAATATTAAAAAAATTCTCCCTAGCAAAACTGAAACCGGGCTGGCTGCATTAAAGTCGAGCCATAACATTCGCATGGCAAATCTGTCTTACAATATTAGCAGTTAGGAACACGTTGGAACTGGACTGTAACCTGATTAGGCACTGAACAGATTGTAAATACGGTAATAAATTTGTATTAATTAAAAACATACTTTATTAAACATATTTCTTTAGAACATAAGATGAAGTTCTTTAAATTAGAATAACATTTTTAAGCGTTTGTTAGAAAAGTTAATTAAACGTGATGCAAAATAAAACTTTTTAGGATTTAAACAATAAATGTCATTTCCAGAGCCACGAATTGCAATCACTCAACATTAACCCTACAGTGAAATTGCAAACACGTGTAGCCGATCAGAAATATGGCCATATCGTGACATTTTCATTGGCAATATATCAAATATATTAAAATATATTTAGTTTTCTTTATAAAGTTAGTTTGATCCATATAAATAATTAATGTATTTTAATGTTGACGTGTTTGGAATAAGTGTATTAATTTTTTAACTATTTAAGTTACTTTACCTGTTTGTTTACAGTAAAAGATCAATTGTACCTGATGGTCAGGTATCTGTTAACTTATTCTTTTGATCCTTAAAAAATCGTAAAATTGTATTTTATAATAATACAAATCATAAAGTTAAAAATTAACCAATTATGTAAAAGTAAACACATTTATTTTATTTATTTTAATTAAATTTATAAAATGTAATTACAAAAGCGTATGTGTACATTGCATTATTTTATGAATTTATTACTAATGTATTTATTAAGTATATATTATAATCCAGGTAGGGTCATTAAAATAACCAGCACTACATGTATCCATGTCTGAACGGTGTTCATTATCAGGTTCCAATTGGAAGCGTGCTTGCCCCAATCTGGGTTATATTTCAGCCCGGTTTCAAAATTAATTAGGGCTATTGTTTTACTTTATAAGCTATATATCATATTAAGGTGAACAATTAATTCATGTTACTATTTTATTCTTTTTTCAATTAAACACTTGTTGTTTAGACCAAAAATACGTAAATAAAATTAAAGAGGATTTTTGGTAAATTTGAATCTAAAACTAAAAGAAATCTCAAACTTTAATTCTGATATTGAAGCGTCAGACAAAAATGTTTTATTGGAATAAAACAAAATAATTGTTTATTTTATTATTAATTAATTAAAATTTTTGATTTTTTAAAAAATTGTAAGGTTTGACTTATTTTGCTATTTTGTTCGGAAACATAAGATTTAGAACTAGCACGCATTTTAGCAAATTTTACAAACGATTATTTGTCTTTTTCGACATATAACTTGAAAATAATCAATGGTCGGTTAGTGCTTTGGAAAGACTTATGGGTTTCGAAACGAGGAAACATCGTTATGTACATTCAGGACGAATAGTTTAAAATTTTGTGCCTCTTACTTATAGATCCTTTCGCTTACAGAGCCATTGTTTGTTTCTAAGTAACGGGGGTACTGTCTGAAGTTATCAGCAAACGACTGACATGATTGCTAGGTATATTTGGCTCGCTCCAACGTATTAGTCGTAATACTATTAATTGGAGTTGAAAAATTTTATCGCTTTGTAGTTTTGTACTTTAAAATATTTGAAGTAAATGTCATGTTTCGTTAATAGTGACTTGAGGAAATATATATTTATGATTGAAGTATATATGTATTCAGAGACAGAATAAATGGAAGGGTATAGTAAATAGTATATAGTTTTGTCAGTATGGTTTAACATCTATTAGGTTTGTCAATTGATAGATCAGGTAGTCGTTTAAAGAAAATTGAAGTCATTTTACTAGTTATTTCTCAAGATTAATGATTTTTTTAAAAAATTTGTATTTATTTAGTTAATGATTGCAAGCAAAGGGAGGATTTTTGGTAAATTTTAATCGAAAACTTAAAAAAATCACAAAATTAAGGTTTGACATCAAAACATGAAATAAAAATTTTATTTTAAAAAAAGAAAAAAATCATTATGAATTTAGGTAACTCTGATTACTTTGAAAGAATTTATTTATACTGATAATACTAAGTGGTCCTGTTTATATGCTGAAAATGTTTTTGTATAATACACTACTGTTAAAATTGTAACGAAAACTTTATTATCTAATTAATTTTGAATAATGCAATATATTATATTCTGTATTTTCATTTCTGTAATTATGTGATCTTATTGCTTAAAATTGTGACAATTCACAATTCGGAATCAAAGTGGTAATACTAACCATTTAAATTGCAATGGTTACTATATAGTTTCCGACAAATATACTTTTAAATAAGTCAATTTTAACACTTTTTAATTTTGAACTAAGAAAATTACATTTTTCCAAATAACTATGAAAAATATTAAATTAAAGTATTTACATTAAATTTATAGT
>JABFQC010004556.1:0-12548 GCA_022817085.1 Psilanteris sp. ZL-2020
TTATGCTTATTAAGGTTCATTTCATGGAAATTTAGCGCGAAATTAATTACTATTTTGGATAGAAAAGTTCCAAACAAAAAAAGGAAAACATTTTACGCAGTTACAGTCAGATATTTCTCTCCGTGTAGTTTTACTAAAATTTAAAGTAGCTTTTGTATCCGAAACAAACAAAAAAAAGTTTGTCGAAATAACATATAACTGTTATACATTCATAGCGTGAATGAAGAAAATGACATACATATCATGTCGGAAACTAAAGAAAATAAATATAAAATTTTGTGCAAAACCGCAAAATTAGTATTCTATTTACAGTATTAAATATTAAAGCAAACACAAATAATAACTCATTTGTGTCTGATTTTTATAAAAATTATTATAATAACCGAAATTAAATGAACAATTAATTAAGTTATGTTGATATATGACAAAATTAACGTATATGAACGTTTTTCTTATTTAGATCAACATTATTTATAGTTGTTTATTTCAATTTTAAACAAGTTGAACGTTTTTTAAGGATGATATTTAATTTGACTTGACAATTACAACTATTTAAGTAATTTTAATATCATAATTATACTATTGATAAATTATAAAACTAATACATATCACAGCAAATATAACTTTAAAATACACGAATTTAAATACTCGTCGATACATTTTATTAATGATTCAATTTAAATTTCTGAATTTCATAATATAATTCTAAATATTTCAAAACTCGTAAATTTAAATTTACATCATTACACAGAAAAAATTAGGGTTGTCTGAAACAGCGATTATATGAACGGTATATATAATTGACTAAATTTGTCAATAATGTCGTCAACCTTTAACCTTAAATTGACTTCTTCAACATATTTATTGTCAACGTATGACGATCAAATCGCTTGTTCGTATATATTAATACTTTTGGTGACTACGTTAGTCAAAGATTGACTAAATATGACAAACTTTTTTTTCTGCGTAATTAAATTTCACATTCATATAACAAGATAAAAAACGCTTTAATAATACAAAAATGTGCCTCAATTATAAATTTGGTGTAGAAAATCTTAAGAACAGAAACCTAGATATCGGTGAACGATGTAGGAAACTATACCTTCGGTATAAATATTACAAAGGAGAAAAGATTTTCTATTCGAATAAGTATATGGCCAATGTTGTCGGAAAAGGATTGTATTTATCTTGACCTTTGTATCACTATCCCCAGAAGCGAAAAGTTATAATTTTATTTGTGCATAGTCAAAGATATATTATTATATAAATGAAAAGAACGAAAATCATTTTAAGACACTGATCGTTCTGAAACTCCCATTTTGTTTTATTAATACGCGAAATGCAACCAGTCATAATTACGTGTATAATGTATCGAAGGAACTGCAATGTTTGCAATTGTTGTGTGTCATATTTTTTTTACAAAATAATAATACTTACTATAATTATATAATTGCAATCCTTCGACTTCGTTGCGCATTTTTTATATATATAATTGTAATTCCCAATTCTCACATTGTATAATCGGAAGGATTCTTTATTGGCAACTGTCTTTCGAATGACGGCAATATAAGCATAAGTTTACTTATCTCATCAAGGACTTCCGGTCTGAGAAAGCCTCGAATAACATAAGTATATAACTGGTATATATTCCTTCGCGTAAATAAATAAACCAAAGGGGTCCGGCTCGCGATCTCCTAGAATTCTGAACACATCCGTACAATCGCGTATGAAATACTCTTCGTATATATATCGACAAATGCTACAGAGTTTAAATTACCGCGACCTCGCGCGCGCTTTCTCTCATCGCGAATGACACCGACCTCGGTTTTCAAATATCGCGCAAAACATCGGATGCATTTTGCCCGGCTCTAGTTCTAGACACGCGACGGCTTTTTGCCTTGCAACCGGCAGACATCCTTCAACGTTCAGGAATAGGCATATACGTCGGCATTGACGAGTCGACAAACAAAGAGTCCTGACAGCAAAAGAACTTAACTCTTCAATTATGCATACATATATGGCATACTGGTGTCATTCAAATCTTCAACGCTCGGCGTATTAATCATTCGCTGCAACCGTATCTGCATTCTCGTCGCGTTGCATCTGTCACTTTCTTATTTATATATAATTTACCATCGCGGTTGCTTTTTGTAACTAAATGAAAATTATAATGGCTGATCCAAGCGAAATCTCACGAACGCCGTGTACGTCTAGAAAATATACGCGGATATAATTCGAACTCTATTTTGAAATAATACGTAATTTAAAAAAAAATTACGTGAGATGTTTATTCATTTTTATGACTTGTTTCGAAATAGGACAATAATGCATATTTCGTATTTCATTTTACGATTCAATTTTAATAAATTACATTGAATTATATGAAACAACAATATTTTTTACACGAAGAAAAAAAATATAATAAAAGTTACTATTTATATAATATTTTGAAGACAAGTGTGCAAATAGTGAATTTTATCATATAAAATAGTCGAAAACAGTAATATATTGATTGAATTCACTTTTCACTATATTTGCACACTTGTTTTGAAATTATTATATAAAAAATAACTTTTATTATATTTTTTTTTCAAGATGATAGATAGCATTTTTCAATTTCGTGACAACTTAATCATAATTGTATTTCTATTTTCTATTTTCCTTCTTTTCGTGTATCTACGTATAAGTTGAGGTCATTTCATTTGTGTGATTGAATTGTCGATTTCATAAATATTACGTGGATCTCGCACGAAATTCGTTATTTTTGCAACAGCTTCGTGGCGTGGGATAAAAGGGGAGCAGGTCGACGCGAGCTCATTCACCAGATTCTAATGTGAAACATCATCGCATGATCTGGCCACTCTTGCCGAGCATATTAATTTTCATACCGTTCGATCCGAACGTGGTTTGCGTTCCGGTCGAGCGGATGTTGTGCACGGTTGCGAGCCCCACGGACCGATGCTCGACGTCCCCTCGCCTGGCGTCGTCGACGGGTCGCCCAAATTTTTGCGAATAACAGTGCATCGAACAGCTGATGCACCCGAACGACCGAAGTCGCGTTCTTTGCTCTTCCCCGAGTTGCCCGAGCTCACCAACAATACTTCCAAGAAGCTATGCTTGCGCGCTGAATTTTAATACTCTCGATATCATTTGCAGTGAATGCAAACTATTTTCCGCGAACGACTATGTTGCTTTGCGTATTTATTTACATTCTATTACACTGACGATCGGGCGACTGACAGGTTTTTTATGAATACCATATTACTCCACGCAGAAAAAAAGTATTAAAAATTACTCATAAAATGTCAAATGTGTGACAGTAGTGTTCTATTTTGAAATAGTACATATAAAATTAGTAAAAATTAACGTGTATTTTTGTGAAATTTTCTGATATTTTATGTACACTGAAAAAAAAAATACGTACACAGAGAATAATGTTTAGCTGTGACTAATAAACATTCTTTCAATTTAAATACACGTTCGGCTAATTCAGTAAAATCGAGTTGAATTAACTATATTATTATATTAGTTAAATCGTAGTTTAGTTAATTGAATTCTATACAAATAATAATAAAAAAAATATTATATTTTTATTAAAACAATTTCGATTTTGAATTGTATTAACACATACCAGTCAATCTTACAATTCAGTTAATTTAACTCACAAATTTACTTGAATTAAAGTAAAAATTGATTTAATTCAAGTTAATGTAATCAACTCAGCAATTGAGTTGAGTATACCTTAATCATTTTTTCAGTGTAGTATTTCAATATATTGAACATGGCTGTCACATATTTGCTATTTTGATGAGTAATTTTTAATATTTTTTTTCTTTGTGTCGAATCAATATTACTGCATAGAACAAAATTTTCAGTTTAACAACATTTTTAGTATTTAATTCTACATTAAGTCTAAGAGTTAACCTGTAAATGTTATATTTACAGTAAAGTCATAATGATACGGTTTAAATTTTGAATTAAAAGTATTCACATGTTGAGTCAACGTCAAAATGATGTGGACTTACACAGAAAATTTGTAAAGATATACTTATTATTAATAATTATGTTACAGAAATAATGTATATTAATAAATAATACAATTGGAAATAAGATAAAATTTTCCAAACTAAAAAGAAATCAACAATTTAAAAAATTCTTCCTGGTTCTTGATTAAAATGCTTAACTTAACCTATAATGTGTGAAAACATTCAACAGTTCATGAAATCATTAAAGTCCGTTTCTAAGACTTAACATTAATTTGCGTTTGGATTCCACATTTATAGATGTTATTTTAACACCATAAAGTTCTTATTTCTTAATAAATTGTTCTAAATATTAAATAAACGTGAAAAATGTTGTCCGTGTATGCGTGACTTTCATCGCCAAAGAATCTGAACTGAAAGCAAAATTTTCCGTATTTTTATTACGTATTTTGTATCATGACTGAATTTATAATGTATGGTAAATTTCATCTACGGAGAAAAAGAAATATATATTATACACTGAGAACTTGTAAGTTTTCACTGATTAGTTTCTGTCCGGTTTTTTAATAGTTATACTAGATTAGTTGACGTCTAGATTATCTTATCAGGCCATTGACTAGATTTTGATCCGTGAAACTGTGTTCAATTTTTCTGGTTAGCGCATCGCGAGCTACTTGCAAGTTTGAACCAGTTTAGTTCACCTAACCTCAGCCTGCTTAGCGCCTTTGCCAAATTTTTACTTGGGCCAGTTGAACCCCATTATCTCATTGGCTGACGTCGATTACTATTTATTGTAAGACTTATACAATGTGAAGTTGTACGACTAACGATGTACGCAGTTCCCCTTGCAATTTCATTTTCTCGGTGTAAATTACCATACCTTCTGGCGTTCCCCGAACCTTCCGTTAAACAAACTTATATTTCTAAACGATCGTTCTTTAAATTAATAAAGATATAAACAAATTATAACAAGTTATAATAAGAACTGAAATAAGAGCGCGTTAATTTGTAATTTACAAATCAAATAAGACGTATTGTGTTTTGGATTGAGAAAACAACACTTATACAAACAACAAGTACAACTTTTCTAATTGAAAAGTTTCGCCATACGGTCTTTCTATAATTGCACCGATACAACTTAAAAGGCATATAAGTATCTTTTTTGATTCAGTGATAAAAGTGTAATTAATACTTCTGTGACAAATCGAACGCTACAATTATTTAGTAAAATTAACCGCTTTTATCCAGAAATAGAAAACGAGTTTTCTTTCGGTGTACGTGAATTCAAAGGAGACTATTGAGAGCTTGGTAACGATTACTTTCCGAGTTATTAGCATATTAATGCCCTTTAATCAAATCAATTAGATCAATATTTCGATTTGATTACAATCAGTATCAAATTAATATACAAATAATGCAGTATGTATACGTGTATATATAAACATATGTACGCGTGTATTTTGTATGCGTGTACACGAGTTCTCCAAACTGGTAACTGAAGTATTCATTTGGACAACATTTTAAGTATTTGCGATAACTCATACAAATAAGAGTTGGCAATTAAAAGTTAACAGTAGTCGACATGACTGTCGATTCGAGACTGTTATTCCATATGCCGACGGGGGATTTGGCGACCTGGGTGTTCTTATGGCAAAACCATGACAAATCTGATCATCGCGCGTGTTTATTCTGAACCTTATAATAGCGACACGTATTAAAACGGCTCGCAAAAACTGTCACGAGACTCGTACGCCGTAATGCTGTAATGATCGAATAAAATGCGGATATTTTCATCCTAAACATTCGCGTCAATTAAATATTCATCGGCAAATACATAAACGAGATTACGCACTCCTTTGCATATCAAACGAGTGTAATAGAAGTTGTTTTGAATACGATATTCCCGTTTATATTTATATTTTGAAATCAGAACGTGTGAGGAAAAACACTCGCGATTTAACGGAAGCTTTTATTACTTTCATTAATCAATCATCAATATAAAAATAAACGTCAATTGTTCTATGTTGATAATACTTATTGGTAGTCAAAATGGCGTTTTAAGACATTTTTGCAGTTACTTATTAGATTTTGTTTTTCTATTTTGTACGGAATTAAAAAATTAAAGTTAAAGTGGAGAAACCAGACTTATGAATTATTATAATATATTTAAATTGTATTTATAAAATGCTTCAGTTTAATTACAACTTGTATTTAAAATAAATACCAAAAAGAAAAGTAATTAAAAAAGTCCCTTTTTCTCAAACCGATAAATTATTTAATAAACTTGTAAGTATGCATTTTAAATATAACAAAATGATGCAAGTATTAAATTTCGTTTAAATATAATATAATATATTATTCGCAGATCTCGGGGTACATAAATAATCAGCGTAAATAACAAACTTGCAGAATGGCATATTGTCGTTATTACGTCGATTAAGAAAACGAAGTTTGAAAACTCGCGTATCCCCCTTTAAGTCTTAAAAACATGATTATGACTCAGTGGTCCAGAAAAACCTTATAAATACAAATAAATGCCAGAAATTCTGTATGCTAATTGCAGTTTATCGCACTTGTCACACATATATTTCTACTTCCCCTGTTACTTTTTCTCCGACAATCGTGAAAAACTCTACATATGACGGGCCGTTTGACTGATAAGGCCGCGAGTGAAAAGTAAAATGACATACAAAATGCATTGGTTTCTCTGAATAATGCAAATTCGCGTACGATTATATGAAATCGGCAATTAAATATGTACAAATTGGACTCGGGCTTAATGAAATCATAGTCACGGGCGTTGCTCAAACTAATGCGAATTCTCGGCAACATTAGTTTATACATGAACACAGCGGATGGAAAAATGCAACACCTGCCGTAATAAACTCCCCGATCGAAAAAGAAAATGAAAAAGCGAGAACGAGAGCGCGGCGCAGATAGCTTCGCGAGATAACGCGAAGGCAGTAATGGAGCGACTGGTTCTGAAATGTGAAGTCGGGTTGAAAAATGGCATATGGAACTGAAATAGAAAGTCGGCGACGCGGTTTGTCATTCGAAGGTGGCCGATTCGCGGCAAAAAGGATGCAATTTCAGATCGCCCCTGATCAATTACCGACGCGACCGATCCATCGCGATTGAACTCGTTTCACGATTACGACGAGTTTACGGATCTAGCTTACGACGCTGTTTCTAATGACGATTCGGACCAGTTTGGCCGGTTACCGCTTCGAGGCGAGCGACGTCGCGCGCGTTGCGTTTTGGGGTCGATGACAAGCATTTTCCGACTTTTGTCAGTTCATTCAACTAATTTCGTGACAGTCGCCAGTTAAGTCGCCCGTAAATTACTAATGTGAAATGCAAATCGTTCAAGCTTGCGTGAAAATAGTAGCCACGGAGTTGAAATTGCCGGTTGAAAGCCAGGGGAGGAAATAACGTCGTTAATGAGTCATTTGATGCTAAACAATAATGATTTGTACTACGACTTAATTTGAGGTTTATATTCGCCTGAGTTGTTCTATTTGGAATCTACTGTTAGAATATCTTGTAATGTTCATTTTCTTTATGTCCATTTTGAACGTTTTTTCTCTTAATGTATTATTTCATTTCGACAGGATCACATTGAAAAATGAATTTTATAGCGTTTTGTGTTTTGGAGTAAAGATATTGACAGGTTGGACGCATTAAAAAAATGGTTTTATATATATATATATAGTAGTTGTAAGATAAATTATTTGAAATTGTTGAAATGTTGATACCGATGAATTCCGTTGTTATGGTTAGGTATTTGAGTGGCTTAGACGAAATTTCGAGTGTCAGTAAATTACTTTCACTCCGAGTTGTAAAAAGCTATTTCTTTTTGTTCTTTTTATTACGTGTACGGGCCACGGATCATTTTGGCTCGGTAATAAGAGGACTGTGAGCAAAGAGTCGAATTCGAGTCGGTGTCATTGCTTGTCGCTCAGTTTCAATTTGTAATTAACTTTCTCTTCTGTTTTGTTTTCATACTCGTAAATATTTTTTCAAACTTTACAAGAATGTAACTCTTTCCGCTTTTATGACACCTGGCATTATTCGATAGCCGAACATTGCTTCTACGCTTGATTTTTGAAATACCTAATCTTTCAGGAGCTACTTTTGATTCATTAATATTAAATATAAAATATATTGTATAATCTATTATATATAAACAATATATTTCTTATATGTCGCACGCGCAGTAACTATAAACGATCGTATATTTTTTATTCAAATTTTCAGACAATATATTAAATTGGACACAAATCCGTATTTATTAAAATATAAATATATTTACTTTCCAGATTAATGGAAATATAATACATTTTTTTAGTAATTATTCCGGCGTATTACATCTAAACAACTTAAAGATAGATTTATAATTATTGGATCAAATATTTAATGCTATACACGGAAAATAATGTTTAGTTGGGACTAATAAACATTCTTTCGATTTAAATAAATGTTTTACTGAATTAGCCAAACGTGTATTTAAATTGAAAGAATGTTTATTAGTCACAGCTAAACATTATTCTCCGTGATACACTGAGAAAACTAAGTGATAACCATTGCCATTAATAGTGAACTTTACCACTAGAAATTTATAATTGTACGTTGTATAAATTTTGAGCACCAAAATCAGAAATGAAATTATGGAATATGATGCTGATGAATTACACAGAAATTATAATGCATATTTAATTTGACAATATTATATATTATAATTTTGACTATATTGCAATTTTTACCATTTAAATAACATCAATTATAGTTTTGTGAGTATATACTATATATATATATAGTATATGCACTTAGAAATTAAATACCACTTACGCGCAATACGACTCAACATATGGTGCAAATTAAACTACACGTTTCACTGTAATTCATAATCTTAATAAAATTAAGAAGGCTTCGTTTTATATTAATAGTAGTTAAATATAAAAGTAGTTTCTTGAAAATAATATTAATATAATTACAGCTGCTTAATGTTTCTACAAATTTAGTGTATTATTTTAATGTTTTCCATGATGTTTTAATAGAGTAATATCTAATTAGCTTTCAAATTTCAAAAGTTAGTATATTCCCCTTTTAAATAACTTAATTATTGAACATATAATTATATTTGTGTCGAAAAATTGAAGAGTTTAGTAATTTTCAAGTTTATTCATTGGGGGATTAAATTTCATTTTATACTTCAAACAATATATTCATCATAATCCTAAAACCATAATACAGAATATATCCATATAAGAATGAAGGAAATGTCTGGAGGGACAGATTTTGTCGAATTTATAAAATAAATCAATCAATCTTCGGCAGAATGTTTTCAAAATTTGAAACAAAATAGTTTTGAAATTATTTAAATGTATTTTAAAAGTAAGTTTTTAGTATTTTTTTAAATTTTAATGTTAATTAATTCAATTTAATTAATTTTAAAATTCCGATTTTATTTTACTTGAAAATATTTCAAGCCTTTATTAGGATTTCTATCAAAATTGAATTAAACTACTAAATTACATAAAAGTTAAGGAGATTGTTTTTACGATCAGACTAAAATTATATCTCTTATTATAAAAAAAGTGTGTTTAAATTATTAGTGATTAAAATTTGAAATTATTAGAAATAAAACTGTAAAATTATTCGGTTTATTCGGTATTTAATGTAAATTTGAACATCCAAATCTCTATTCTAACATTTTTATTACTGTTAACAACAATACATAATTTTCTGTTGCATTTCTCTAATATTATTGAATATTTTCAATATAAAATAGAAACGTAATAGATTATGTTTTAAAAATTATACCATTAAAAATTAGTTAATAAAGAAAGTTAATAAATTAATATTTACTCATAGTTTGTATTATTGCAACTGTAACTTTAAAATTACACTGAGAAAAATTTGATAGTAATTATTGTAATAAATTATTATAAAAGAAAAGTTATTAAGAAAATTATTGATGTATATTATATACAAGTAAGGAAAAGTGTAATATCACATTTTAAAATTGTGTATGAATTATCATATAAAAGAAAACAAAGCTATAAGAAAAAATATAATATTTATAGATAATTTTATAAAGTGATATTAAAATTTTTATTAAATTTTGATTATGAAGAAATAAGTACATCCATTTAAAAACTATCTAAAAGGAAAATAAATTTTTTTTTTCAAGCGATTATACTTTTATACTAAGTATTACCACATAAACTCATTGTTTATAATAAAAATCAAGAGGATTTCAATTTTAATCTCGGGATAATACAGACCCTATTACAGTAAAGCTATAAAATCAGGTAATGGCATTATAATGCATGACGTGCCACCCAATAATAATTAATGTTTAATATTGCTAAACTGGATTTTTAGAATTTTGTTAGCACAAAAGCAGATATGGCAAAAGAATGAAATTGCTTATAGCAAAGCATATTTCATCGTAATGTAAAGTGAATTTATTTTATTTTTATATAAAACATGTATTTAATTACTGTTTATTAATTACTTTAATAATAAGATATAATCCTATTAATTAAATTGACTTTATTTGTAAAATAAATAAAGCTCGTGCAAAAATTCAAATTCTTACACCACATATGTGCTCGACTTTGGTACATAAACGTGATTTTACGCGAAGCTCTATCGGTATCATATTTCAAACTTTCAAAATTTACCAGGTGCGGAATAAATACTCTCCATTACTTACACATTATAGCTCCGGGTACATCTGGTACTGATTGCCATTCTGGGTTAATTAAAAAACCAAGACAATTTTTTTATTTATTTTGTTTGTTTTGTTTGAAAAATATTAATACTATTTCCTTACATATTGTATTTATATCTGACAGAAAATGATTCTTATATATAAAATTGTATATACACATCTAAGTATATAATTTATATATTCAGATTACTTTTGACCGTTTCTTTTTTTATCCCATATTTAAAACAGTAAAAGAACCAATTTTTGAAGTCGAATGAATACATATCGCACATACTTTTAATTGCACAATCAGTAAACTTAATTGGACGCGATAACCGTATAATGGTAATACAAACAAATAGTAGTAGTCAATGAATCGGCGTAATTCGTTGTCTACGACATTCCGGATGCTCTAAACACTTGAACTTTTGTATTGATCAAACATGACGCATCACATCCGGCATTAAAATGGTTTCTGGTAGTTGCAATATTATGGGAATTATGTCTTGTTATATCTTTCTCGGTATTTCTTGCACAGTCGTGTATTCGCTCGAACGTAACAGTGTTTGGTTTATTTGCAGAGGATAGCCAAGCGCAGCAGCCGCCGTCAAAGTATCCGGAGGACGAAGACGAGGAGGACGTTAAGCGTGTTGAAAATATGGGCGCACCCTCGTCAACGGAAGACGTGACTGATCAGTCGCGAAAGGCGGATGTCAACCTCAACTCGATGGACAGCGATATCAAAGAGAGGTCAGTGTCAACGCTTTTGCGAATTCGCCATCGTCCGTACGCGCTTACGGCGCTCCGGCTCGGAATAAAACAAAAAAGCAGAAGCGGACATGCAGTTTGGCAAACTTATAATTATGGAATCGTATTTCGAACAATCAACGTGACACCGAGGGATATCAATTTTTGCGTCAAGGGCGTATCGAAAGCCGCGGATCATATTAGCCACTCATCACGCTCCGCAGCTTATTTGCACGGCTTTAAACCGTGCCGGGACAAAAGACCAAATATATATATCACGATCGCGTTTACTCGACGAACGATACTTATAACAGACGCGGCCAATAATACGTTTATGCGATTCTAATTATATATACAACACGTATGTAAATGATAAGCAATCGGAACCAAATCCTTGGCTATCGCCGGAGTGGCACGCGAGATTGCGGAACGAAGTTGTAAATCACGCGGTGGCTACGAGCGCGCACGCGGGACCAAACCGCGCAGATGCTTCCTCGACAAAATCATATTGTACTAGAAACAACCCAAAATGTAACTGAAACTATATGATATTGTATAACCTTGACTATTTAATATCATCTGTATTTTTAATAAAACTATTTAATAATCTTCTTAACCAATCATATCTTACTATTCATATTGTACACGGAGAAAAATATAATTGAAAATTTACTATAAAATAAACGAAACTGACCCTGGACGAAACAAACTTCCAATTTATCTAAAAAATTATGGTAAAAATGTAGCATAAACAAGAAAGAAAATACTATGTTCATTCCACTATGTTACCATATTTATTAGACAAATTTGAAGTTTGTTTCGTCCAGGGTCAGATTCGTTTATTTTACACACAGAAAAATGTTGCATTAAAAATTACTGAAAGTTCAGTAGATATTATGAAAAACACACTGAGAAAAATTAAACGTAGAAAAGTGCTGTTTATAACACTAATTTGGAGACATTAAAGTAAAAGCCCAAAAATTACTGTTTTTCCTTGTAAAAATACAGTTTTTCATACCAAATTTTCCTTCCATTTTTTATTATAATGCTATTATAAACAGTAATTTTTAGGATTTTGTTTTAATGTCGCCAAATTAGTG
>JABFQC010004557.1:0-12548 GCA_022817085.1 Psilanteris sp. ZL-2020
GTGTTAGAGAGAGGAGTGGAGAGGAGAGAGACAGAATTTATGAATATTACTCAAAATTAATACAATTATTTATGTAATCTATGGAAAAAATATTTTTTATATTTACAAATTCCACGTTGTCAAATTTAAAACAATTTATTTATTTAGGTAGAATTAACGGGAATTTCCCTTTAAATTTAGATAAAATTAAACAAAAATTCAAAATTTATAAAAAATCAAAATATATAACAAATTCAATGAAACAAAATTATGAAAATAAATTATATTAAATCCATAATCGAAACATATTAATACAATCAAGACATAATCATTAACTCTAAACATATAAAAAAAACAAAACTTAACACCAAAATGTAATAATATTATTATGAAAAATCAAAACATAAAATTAAACGAAACTCAAAAGTATGAAAACTAAATAAAACTTAAATTCCAAAAAACCTTAGCGACCCGCCCTTTTTCAAGACATATCACCCAAAAAATCAATGATATATTAAGTAATCAAATAATTTAATATTGAAGATCAAAATTCGGAATAATAAATAATATTAAATAGTATTAATATTATTATAATATCATTATTTAATATCTCTGTGTTATATAAATGCTCATTTTCAAAATAATACTCAAAACTGCTTATTATAATATTATATTATATCGCTTATATTAGTCATTTTTAAAATTAAGTTAATAAATATATGTATAGTTAATCAATTTAATTACTCATATTTTGAGAGTTTTGATAGTCTTAAGACAATAATTGTTTGTCAATTTTTTGCCATTTTTGTCCAAAATCATGATTATACCTCTTTACAAAAATCTATTTTTGGTCAAAAAATGAACTTTTGCCAAATGATTCCAACTGACTCTATATCGAGAGATGAGATAATTTGAGTTATCAAAATTGTATTTAGAAGCGGTTTCGAGCATTATTTTGCAAATCAGCATTTATATAACGCAGAAATATTAAATGATCATATTATAATAATAATAATGTAATATTATTTAATATTTTTTATTATTCGGAATTTTAATCTTAAATGTTAAATTATTTGACTACTTAATACATCATTGATTTTTTGGGTGATATATCTTAAAAAAGGGCGGGCCGCCAAGGTTTTTGGGGAATTAATTTGGTTTTAGATTTAAGTTTTATTTAGTTTTCATTACTTTTGAGTTTCGATTAATTTTATGTATTGATTTTTCATAATAATTTTATTTGAATTCGGTTTTAAAGTTTTTTTGTATGATATATATTTATAGTTTTGATTTGATTTGTTTTGATTGTTAAAGAATAACTTTTAGTAATGATTAAACTTGGCTTATTTCTTATTAAACTTCTTCTTCTTATATTTAAATCTTATATTTCTTATTAAAGATTTTCATCTTTTAAAAGCATTTTTTGCGGTTTATATTTAATTTTAGTTCTAAGTTTTGTGTTTATTGATAAATTTTAGATTTATTTTATAATTTTGAATTTGCTTTATGTTTTTAATTTTAATTTAATTTTATGATATGCATGTTGTAATACCAGACTTTTTCCCATCGCAACATAAATAGTTATAAAATCCCTCTGACAGATATCTATTCTGACAACACAGATTTCACAGACAAAAATCATACTGAGTAATAAAGAGATCAGAATGAAGTTTGTCGCAGTCTAACATTAGTGATTTTTCATAAGCAACGCAGAGGAGACGACGAAATTCCAGTAAGTAGGGTTGCTTAGCGCTAACGATGCCAGTACCGTCTAACCTTGGCTCATCGGGGCGCTAGCACGCCCCTTGATAAAAAACCGTGAATATCAAAAATTAGTTATACGTAAAAGAATATATGATACAAACCGTCGTAATGGTAGATGGAAGATTTGCGAGTTGTGAAGCATAATATTTGCCTCACGAAGTATACGTTTAATAGAATCATTGTATAATAAATTAGAAGACTAGATAGATGTTGTAATATTTTTCGGATTTCGGATGTGTACATAAATTTACACAAAAATGTAAAGTTCGCGTATCTTCGCCTAAACTCTAAGGTCATCAAATTATAAGAGTTTAAAATAGGTGTTAAATCATGGTTGAAACGATCGACTTCATAACCACTCTTGCGCGCAAAGTTACGCAGAAATTTCATTGAATAATATAGTTTATTCCTTACTTAAACAATAAATCAATATTAAATATTCCTGAATATTTAATACTTACAAAATTTTTTTAATACATCATTTTACTTACAATTTTTAATATATCATTTCTATCACTGTGGTTATAATAATTATCCGATAATAAATTAAAATCCATGCTTTCGGGGTCTGTGACAAATATGAAGATGAGTGGAAAAGTTAGAAACCTTTTTCTGTGGTAGTGGAATATATATAGTTCGGCGAAGAATTTTGCTTTTTTTTACTTATTAGACGAAAATGTGTTTAAAATTACTGCAAAAAGACAGGCGTCGTTTATGCAGAATTTCTGTCAATGCAATTATAACAAATATGTGGGTTGAGTTTTGAGTTGTGGGTTTTGAGGTGGAAAATTGAAACCTAAAGATACATTAAGAGGTCGTAAGCAATTATTCTGTTTCCTTAATGCGGATATTACGAAATTAGTCAGCGCGAACATTTGGATATATTTGTCATAGCAAGTCGTTCTTGAACTACATATAAGAACGCTGCGGCTATTGGTTGCACCTTATTCGAACGACCTTTCTATTGCATTTAGTCTTTTTCGTTGAACTGCATTTCCTGAATAATCAATGAACGTTTATTTTTAGACGTTAGAATGATTGGGAAGTGTTCTAATTGCTTTTTTGCATTTGTTTTTGCATCAAATTTTAGCAAATTTTATAATAAAATACAAGTTTTAAATTACACTGAAAATAATGAAGTATGAAATATTATAACATATACGATGAATCCTATGACGGCAGTGTTATACTGTGATAATTGCAAAAAAGTTTCAGTAAGCACAATTTAAGTTTTAAAAAGTACAACGTGAGTTGCATTTATTGAAACATTTTCAACGCATATTACAACGTTTTATGCAGTTATCAATAATTAATACATTATTTCTCTCAGTGAAGAAATACGTGATTATAACGGTGGGATTGCAGAATCAAAAAGTTTAAGATCATTACGTTCAACGCTACAGTTTAAAATATTTATTATTATAGGTCGCAGATACACCTCAAGAAGTACCGTTTTTAAGTATTTTGCAACATTTGTTGAGACTCGATCCCAAGGATCCAGCTAGTGACCTGGCTTGGGATACGGCCGAGACATTGGTTCATCGAGCAACACTTTTGGAGAACAGGGAGGATGCTACGAAATTGTTGAGGTCTCCTAGTCTTCAGGTATATTAGTTATAGTATTAATATATATATATGTATAAGTAATATATGATATATTAATATTAATTAAATTTTTTATTATATAATTAAAATAACAATTTAATAGTAAAAGAAACTTTTTCCAGACGAATTTGTGCTGTCATTGTCGTAGTCAAGATCAGTCTTCAGGAATTGGACGAAAGGGTTCTGTTCAATTAACAACACTATCAGTGCCTCCTCCAGCTCCGCCAATACCACCAGCACTTCCAACGCCTCCTGATTCCGCTGGTCTTCACGCGCTTTCGCAATTGCAGCCACCGCCTCCACCACCTCCTTTACTATTTCCAAACGCCAATGCATCTCGTATGCCAACTCTGGAGACTCTGACTGTTCCGGCACCTGGACCCTCTTTAACGTTGCCAGTTGTTGCAAGGGCGCCAACACCTGAACCACCCAGTAACAATACTAAATTGTTACCACAACAGGAGATTCCAACTCCTAAAGCAAAAATGAAAACTATTAATTGGAACAAAATACCTAATCATAAGGTATATTTAATATTACAATATAGTGATTATTTTATTGCATTTCTATGGCTTTTTTATACAATTAATTATTCTCCGTTCAATTTAATTGATAAGCGTAATCTGTGATTAAGCTAATTATGTATTATTAAAGATTGTAATTTATGTTATTATTTATAATATTAGTTATATTAGTTTATAATAATATAATAGGATATTATATGTCGGATTAATAAATAAATTTTCTTTTTTGAATTTATTACTGAATCACTTATTGATGACATATTGGCGAGTTTTACGTATATATTTAGATAAGCGGTACTTATTCTTTAAGTTTGCTTATGTATTAAACCACTTGGTTTTATAAAAGAATGGCAATATTAATTGCATTCAAATTGAAGCAAATATTAATTTATTATTATTATTCTTAATTTAGGTCATTGGGAAACATAATATTTGGTCTTTAGTTGCTAATGATCATCAAAATTCTCCAATGGCTGATTTAGACTGGGCTGAAATGGAAGGATTATTTTGTCAACAAGTCCCACCTATAGTGACAACATCAACTGTAACTCCATCGTGTGGTCCAGGAATTGAAACAGAAAAACGTCGGCGAGAACCCACTGAAGTATGCATTAAATTAAAAAAAAATCATTAAATACAAATAAAATTATTAATGATAACATAAAGTGTTATCTTAACTATATTATTTATACATATTTATAAATAAATATTTGTTAATTACATCTTATTTTTCTAAAATTTCTACAGATTTCATTGCTAGATGGAAAACGAAGTTTGAATGTGAACATTTTTTTAAAACAATTTAGAAGGTAAATATTACATGAAATTAATGTATTAAATGAATTAAATAAATTTCCCAAATTAAATTTTAATTTTTCATCCTTAAAAAAAATATATTTTTCATCCTTAGTTCGAATGAAGACATCATCCAGTTAATTAGAGTTGGTGGGCACGATAATATCGGAGCGGAAAAGTTACGAGGTTTATTGAAAATTCTTCCAGAAGTAGACGAGCTTGAAATGTTAAAAAGTTTCGATGGCGATAAGTCCAAACTTGGCAACGCAGAAAAATTTTTCTTACAGTTGGTTCAAGTTTCAAAGTAAGAAGGCAATAAATTAATCAGTTTATAACTATTTTTCAAAATGTTTATCGTTTGTTAATATCCTTTTTACGTATATTTTATTTCTTTACAGTTACAAATTACGCATTGAATGTATGTTATTAAAAGAAGAATTCGCAGCAAATATGAGTTACCTTGCTCCGAGCATTAACTCCATGATCCTTGCTGGGGATGATCTCATGACCAATAAACCTTTACAACAAGTTCTTTACATGGTTTTAGTTGCTGGCAATTTCTTAAATTCGGTACATCTTTGAATTAATTATTTAACGTATTTTCGATGGTATTGTTAACGTATATACTTAATAAAATTATTAAAAAACAATACTATTTTAGGGTGGTTATGCTGGAAATGCTGCGGGAGTAAAGCTTTCTTCATTGCAAAAGTTAACGGAAATCCGTGCCAATAAACCAGGAATGAACCTGATACATTATGTAGCGTTGGTAAATATTATAATTATATGCATAGATGTAAAGTTATTATAAATTAAAAATTGTTTTTAATTGTTGTTAAAAAACGTTTATATTAGCAAGCTGAGCGAAAACGGAAAGATTTACTAAATTTTGCAAGAAATATGTCCGCATTGGATGCAGCAACCAAGTAAGTAAACTTGACAAATGTAATTGAATTTAATTTGATTAAAAAATATGGACATAATGTTACTGTGTTTGATTTACAGAACAACTGTTGAACAACTTACGAATGAATTCAATTGCTTAGATACGAAAATTAAGAAGATTAAGAATCAGATTCAATTATCTTCTACAGAATTAGATATTCAAGATCAAATGGCACAATTTTTGCAGGTACTTTCTTATCTCAACCATTTAAAAAATATAATTGTATTATATGTTATATTTATAATAATAAATAATTTTATTTTTAAGATGGCAGAACAAGAAATGGCTCAATTAAAACGAGACATGGAAGATCTGGAAAGTGTAAGAAAGTCTTTAGCGGATTTCTTTTGTGAAGATACAAACACCTTTAAGATTGAGGAGTGTTTTAAAATATTCCATCAATTCTGTCAAAAGTTTAATCAAGCCGTTGCTGAAAATGAGCGTAGAAGGATTCAGGAAGAACAAGCATTGGCCAGGAGGAAACAGCGGGAAGAACAATTACTTGCCAAAAAGCGAATGTGTACGGTTTAATTTTATGAAGTTTTATAATATAAGCATTATTAATCGTATTATTTATAAGTGAACGTTGTTATTGCAGGGAACAATCAAATTGAAATACCCGACTCGGAAACCGAGGCTCATTTGATGGACTATGGAATTTTTGATAATGGCGTTCTGCAGAAACAATACAGCCGAAGTAATGCTAAGGTATTATTTTTTCAATCCATGTTTGGTATCTTTTTAATGGATATTAAACCAATTAACTTATCAAATGTTAATATTTAGATTAAAAGACTGCAAAGTAGTGGAATGACTTCGGATGAAGATATTTCAAACGCAGGCTCTCCAAATATTAGGAGAAGGCTAGGTTCTTGTTCGGGTGGTCATGACCAGCTAATTGCCAAAGAAGATACGTATTCGCCAGGTTAGTATAATTGTCTTTTATATAAGTTTTAATATATATATATAGTTATAAAAAATAATGTACGTTAATACAATAATATTCTTTCTTCAAGATATTACACCAAACGGAACGTTAAGACGACGTAGAAGTCGAATACCTTGCGAAGATGATGATGGTAATCTTATGGATTTCTTAAGAAATACTGGACATGATAATGCAAGAGAAAGAAAATCATGGGGAAGTCTAGGTATAAATTATGGTTATTTCAAAGTAATTTATTAATTGTAATATAAATATAAAATATTCCTGATTGTCAAAAATATAATCCCTTAAATTTTAATTAATAATACAATTCTAAAATATTTTTCGTATTTCTATATGTTTAGATAGATCATGGGCTAAGAGAGCTCGTGGACAACCAAGACGTAGTGATCTACTTAATATTGACTTCTCTGGAGATAGAGAAAGACCAAGTTCACCATCTCCTCTTATTGAAAATAAACCATTCTTACAAGAAGAAGAGTCTAAGCCAACAGGGTTATTATACTTTCTGCAATTTGTTTATATTAAATATCTAAATTACTTATTAATTTTAATTAATTGATTTTAATTTTAAATTAACAGTAAGGCATGGAGAATGAAAATTGAAGCATGGTTATCAGAAAATGAAAAAGAGGAACGAGCTGGAGAGGAACTCCAACGTAAAGCACGACAACTGCAAGCTAATCGACGATCATTTGAAGATTCTGGTAATTTTTAAATTTTATACTGATAAACTTATGTGAATTATATTATATTATTAAATATGTTATAATAATATTAAATTATTATTATTTTATCAGAAAATGAAAGTAAGAATCCTATTATCAATACAGTACCAGAAGATAGCACAATGCATGAATTAATAAGGCCTGACGTTTATGACTGGAGGTCTTCTGTGGAAAAAGCGGATGTTTTACGAACAATGGAAGCTGTTGAAGGTAATGTTTAATTTAATTTATTTTTCATATATAATACAAACTCAGATTTAAAATCGATTTTAATTCGAATTTAATAGAATTCAAAGAAACAATTCAGTAATAATTATTATTTTACAGAAGTTCAACCTAATGCCACACCAAAGGATAAATCTCTTTGGAGAAAATCGAGTTTAAATGTACAAAATAACGGAGACGATAATGAATCAAGGTATTTGAGAAGAAGATCTAGACTCAATGCAGATAATATATTAGGAACAACAACTTTACAAGTAAATACAATCACTTCTATTCGTTTAATTATAATCATACATTTCTAAAAAAAATCTATATATATTGATTATCGTAAAATTTTTTAGGCTATAAGAGAAGAAGAACGTAAAAAGAACAAAGTATCCGAATCAATGGGATTAGATAGTCAAGACGAATTGACAATTTATATAAGACAACCATATTCTACAAATACACAGCAACAACAAGAATCAACAGTTCGAAGGTTGTCTACTACAGGTGCCATCAACAATATTCCTAAAGTATCTGAAAATCCGGATTCAATTAATGTGAGCGACAAAATTGATATTGATTCAGACAATATCGAAACTCCGCCTGCAACTAGACGCGTTTTCAGTCCACCTAAAGAAGTTAAACCTGTAGAAAAAGAACCTTGTAAACGAGAAAGATGTAGTAGTTCGGTACAGGGACGGGAAGCTATGGTCAGAATTAATAACACATACACTGACCTTGGAAGTGGTAATTTTATATTTCAATATAAAATTAGAATTATAACTTATTAATAGTAATAAATAAGTATATATTTTGATTTTATTTTAGGCAACTTCGATAGATTTTCAGCTGCAAGAAGAACTCGTCGATATAAAAAATTGCCTGAAACAACAAGCGTGGATAAGGACTCAATTTCTAAGCTTGAAGATAATATGGAGGATGTCCAAGTAGCTAAAAGACCGAGTACTTTGCAGTTGGTGGAAGATAAATGTGATGAAAATGATACTATGTTACGGGTGTGGCAGAATAAATTGAAGAGACAACAGGATAGTAATACAACAGATATAGATGCAGCTTTGGCTGAAATAACAAAATCTGGAGAAGATTTACAATTATTGAGTCAGTATCCCAATTCTAACTCATCTAGGAGTAATGCACGGCTTTTGTCAGTTACCCAACCTGCGCCAGTAATTGCAGTTACAAATACAGTTTTGAGTCCTGTAATGCAAGAATCAAGACCAAGGGAAACGCCGACCATTATTCAAGAAAGAGCTATAACTAGTCGGGAAAGAAAACGAAGCATGATAGATCCAAGCCAAGTGCAAGAAGCTTTCAGATTGACTAATGAACCACCTAGTCAAGTCAATAGTTCAAAACTAGATACCATTTCTCGAATTCAAGTAAGTATCGATATTCTTAAATATTTCTTTGTTTAAGATATAATGAGCAGAATAAATTAATATTATTCTTTTTTATTACAGAATAAAGTGCATAATGAGAATGAGTTGAAACTTAATGAATCATGTAAAAAGAGTCAATCAGAGTTATCACCTTTTAAATCTCGGTATGTACCAGACATTGCATTGAATTCAGATACTTCAACACCTTTTACAACGAAAACTTTGGGTAAAGAAGATTTACACGACGAAGGTTTCGAAGAAACGCAAAGTTTGGTATCAGAAACTTTGAGCAGCCAAGAAACTTCTTCTGGGAATTTCGAAACAGATACACATGATTCATCCACCAGATGTTCCCCAGCTAATTTAAGTACGATTACTAATTCGGTGGTTGATTCACCTAAAAAAATTGCAGTTAATAATACGAATAGAATGCCAAAAGGTTCTATTTATGAAAAGAAAACAAAACCTGAAGGAACAAGTTATTTGCCTAAACGTACTCCAAATTTAAAAAGAGATGTATCAATTTCCAAAATTAATGCTACACCTCAGCATTCATCTAAAAGAATTTTACCACTCAGCAGCACAACAATGCAGCAAAATCGCGGGAGGCTTGGGAGTGATGTTGAAAGATCTGGCTCAAGAAGCAGTTTGCGGAGTAGTTCTAGAAGTTCATTAAATAGTGCCAGTTCAGTAAATACTGTTAGACGATTACCGAATGTAGGAAAT
Organism: Psilanteris sp. ZL-2020; assembly: GCA_022817085.1. NCBI lineage: Eukaryota > Metazoa > Arthropoda > Insecta > Hymenoptera > Scelionidae > Psilanteris > Psilanteris sp. ZL-2020. The sequence continues at coordinate 9,624 of JABFQC010004557.1, forward strand.
GATCATGCACATCTTGCGAGATATACTTCGGCTATTAGGGCTTTGACAAATGATTTAAGAAAAAATTCGAATGCTAGCTCAGTAGGCTCAAATGGTTTGAGTTTAAAAGATGCAGAAAAGAGAAGAACAACATACTTATCTAGAAGTGGAAAAGGATCTACTCTACCTACCAGTAATGGACCGGTTGCCCGATCTAGGGTTCCAGCAAGTAGAAGTAGCAGTAGTGGTAGCAGTATTGGACCACCTATATCAAATATAAGAAAAACTGGGGTAAGTATTTAAATGGTGTCTTTAATTGATAACTATGGACGCAACACAAAACTATCCAAGTCCTTGATTAGAATATACACTTCATTTATATATCTTTATTCTTATTTTTGCATTATATACAAAACGATTTTTAAATAAAAACTATTTGATTGCAAGGATATCCACAATTTCTCAGAAGAAATAAAATTATAACCTAATCATTAATTATTGCTTTTAATTTACTCATTTTGGTTCAAATAAAATGTTTTAATATATGGATTCTAATATATTTACATTTAATAATAAATTATTAATATAATATAATTACTTTAATGTATATTATTATTTACAGATAATAGACAGGACTGATTCAAGACCAAGTGTTACTAGGCCTCGATCGGCAATTTCTTCTAGAAGCAATAGTGGAAATATAAGTAATAATCAGATGACAAAACGATCATCCATGGAAAAAATAATACAACCATCAATAACTACAAAAAGTCGGTTAATGCAGCCACGATCAAGTACTACTAGGAGTCAAAGTTTCATGAGACCAACAGCGGCTAGCGTAAATAAAGGTTCAATTTCGAACATCCCGAAAAGTATCAAATCGTATGTTAAATAAGACACAGAATTTATTAAAATCATTATACATGAGTTATCTAAAATTTTGTTATCAAATTGTGCCTTCCACTGAAACATATTGTCAATAAGAGCTTTGATTTCAGAAGATTATTATTGCAAAATACACAAAAGAAACATCTGTTAAAGATTATAAAAGTACTAATCGTTTAATTAATGTGTTATTATTTACGTGTGTGTATATATACAAATACATATATTATATGTATATGTATAGTATTATTTGGTATAATCGAGCGATTTGCAAAAATTGGTGCAATATGTTTTACATTTATTTATTACCGTTATCTTAGATTTACGAATAATTAGCACTTGTAAAAAAGTTATTATTTCATTGACTTAGAGTACTATTGCATGAAACGCAATAAGTGCCATTTAATAAAATTAATAGCGATGACAATTCTTAGAAGTTGAATGATTAACAAACCAATTTTAACATTACTGCTACGTAAAGTAAATTTATATTTTTCTAGCAATTCTATATAGAGTCCGAAAATAAAATTTCCTGAAACTGAATTGTTTTAATAGATACTGAAAATGCTTTCTGCATGAAAAGTTTGTGGATTTTGTACCTCAGTGTTAAACGAAATTCCAAAGTTATGCAATATATGACATAGAACTGCGTGAAATTTGTAGCAAGGTATTTAACGAACAATTTATAATTTGACTCGTCCTATTATTATTAGAATATATGTAATATTGAACAACTAACATTTTTAGTAAAAGCGGTGCATACTATACGTCCGTTATGTAACAAATGATGTTATTTGAAAATTAATAAACTGAAATTGTGATAGCCGGAAATTGACTGTACTTGTTTCCTTATATAACACAAATAATTCTACACCAAAATACTACACCCTTTCTTATACTATGCCCCTTCAGAAGAATCGATTTTTCCACCAAAAATGAATTTTTTCGAAATCGACCTAAAACTATTCATATCATCGGTTTAGATCAGCCATATCCGACTTGTAGTACTTGTTATTCACGAAATGTCCTTGAAATTGTAGATGGCGTTAATATCTAAGTGGTCTACCCGCTACAGTTATACTGGTATGGTTAGTATTCAAACAGACCACTCCGATGGCAGCGCCAACTATATTTTCAGGGACATTTCGAAAACACAGGATAACATAGAAAAGTTATGAAGTCGGATATGGCTGGTTTAGATCATTTGATGCATTACAAAGTCGATTAAAGGCAATTTTGAGTCTAAGTGGGAAAATTACTGCGAATTCAAATATATGAACGTTATTTGTAAAATCAAGGAAAATTAATTATTTTCTGACAAAAAAAATTTTTTAATTACTAATGACGGCGTTTCTCGAATAACAATTTTGGTCCGGAAACACCCCAAACTCATTTCTAACCAAAAATAATTCAAATAAATACTTTTAATGTGCTTTAACGTGGCAAAGCGATATGTAGCTATTGTAGGGGGTTCTTTTTGGCAGATTGAATTTTAAAATTGTGTAATTAAATCGAGCATACTACACGGGAAAAAACCGCTCATGCTGTACGAGTTAACGTCTCCTGCACATTAGGTTAATAAAACAGTTTGTTGTAAACTGTTTATAAACATGAGTTGCTGTTTTGAAGCTAATATAAGTTGTCTGAGATAACTAATTCTGCTCTAGTGTTGAGTTTAAGCGAATACGATAAGAGCCCATAATATTAATTGATACTATGTTAATTAATTAATGTTAATAATATTTTCAGTGCATTCTTTTAATATTAATGACACATCTTAGACAAGTTATATTTCCTCATAAAATAATGTATTATTATAGTACTAATATTATATTAACATTAATTTAATATTGTTTTAATTGTATTTAATTTCCCAGATAACATTTAATGCTTAAGCATTATACTGTCATTTAATGTTAGGATAATAATGCTCTCATAATGCTACATTATGTTAGCATTAGTAGTCAAAGTCTTACAATGCAAGCATGATGCTAACGAAATGTTTACATTAATGCAAAATTAATGCCAGTTATTTGCGACCAATACTATGACACATCTGGC
>JABFQC010004558.1:0-12545 GCA_022817085.1 Psilanteris sp. ZL-2020
TAACATTCCTGTAACGTAACATAATTTTTCAATCATAGCTGAATTGTAACGTTCCTGCAACCTTTTGTGACGTTCCACGAACGTAACATGTAACGTACCTGTTACCTTCCACCAACGAGTTTCAAGCAGACATTCGGAAGTACCAGTAACGTGTCGGGAACGTAACTAAGGTTACTGTGACGTTACGGGAACGTGTTTTCTTAAATTTTGTAACATTACAGTGACGTTCCCCGAACGTAACTATTCTGTGCGGGATGTTATTAATAATTTTAATTATGTAATTAAAAATTAACTAATATAAATAAACAAAAGTGAAATTATTTTTTAAACAAACATTCTTTTACTTTATAAAACTGTCCTATATTATTAATATTAATCATTTTTGTCAATCTTACGTTGGCTATCTAACTTCCGTCAATTTCTATTTCACAGGCCTAGTTACCAACTTAAATTTTTATCACCAAGAATCTAGGGGGTGACGATTTACAGATCGTGGGTGTACACTGAGAGAAATAAATGACGAAAAATTACTATTTATATCCTTAATTTGGAACCATGAGAGAAAAAGCATAATATTTACTGTTTTTAAAAGAAAAAAGTAAGTTTTTTAAGTAGAAAAATACTACTTTATCATAATATATTACTTTTAAAAATAGTAAATATTATGCTTTTTCTCTTATGGTTCCAAATTAATGATATAAATAGTAATTTTTCGTCATTTATTTCTCTCAATGTACAATTCATTGACTGCAGACACGATTGGTAAAGTATTATAAGGAATTCATGATTATCACAATTGGCACGTTTAAATCAGAAGCAATAAACATAGTAATTACAAACAGATAAATTCGGAAGATATATAAACGATTGTTCGGCATTATTAAAATTGACTGATTAATTAACTTGTATATTGATGCGCGTCTGCCATAGTTTCGAGCGCACTATTAAAACCATATTTATTACTCTTCTGCTATAAAATATTGCAATAATACGATTCTACGGTGCTCTGCAAAAGTTTATTTCTGTAATAAGAAATTTTAATTGGTATGAGTTATGACATGGTATTATTTGTTTTATTATGATTTTCTTATATTATATATTGTATGATTGTTTTTACTCGAAAGAAATATATACTTATGAACCGGCACACATTGCAATCTACAAATTTATGTAATTTCATCCGCAACAAATAATATCCTGTTATGTTAAGTTTAAATAACTTTTTACTTTGGCGGATGGAAGACATTTTTTAAACTCGTAATAAAGAGTGACAAATAAATAAAAGATTTTAAGAATAATTCGGAATAATAATCTTCGCGTTATTGTGTTTTTATTTTTATCATCAATAAGTTACTATATTTTTATTAATATTTACCGAACTTTTTTTCTGCATGTACATGGTTTATTATTCAGTTCGTTTACATTTCGCTTTTTATTAAAGATCTCTATTCCTTTAATATAAAATTTTGCCCATAAAAAATTTTTTTTAATACATTTTTGATGCTAATATTTTTTACCTATTAAATAATAATAACGAATCATATTTTAACCCTATGCTCGGTGTTTGTGAGTTTTCGCATATTTTTTTAATTACGATTGTACGTTCCCTGTTTCGATAGCAATACGAGAAATGAGCATTAAACTTGTACTGTAATATGAATTCTAAAAACGCGTCAGTCATATGACAAGCAGCACGTAAAATAACTCAAATAATTGCAGGATATAAATGATGATTTAAAAAAAACAATGCTCGATTTCGAACTAGTTTCGGTCGCTTTAATAAGTGTACACAAAACCTGCTTAATATTTCTTATAAAGCGGAAGAATAAAAAGCTGACAGCAGCGATAACAACGATTTATTCGCCACTTCAAATCGTCATAAATGAGCACATACATTTGTCATCAATACGAACTATTATTTTTATCTGGAAAATTTTTTTTCGTTTGTGCATTCCCGATCAAATCTGATTTATAGTTGTAGACGAAAAAATGAATATATGTCTTGTTAGAATATATATGCGTTCTAAACATTTCCAATGGATATTCCGACGTTGTCGTTGTAAGCGAAAAATTACAATAAAATTAGCAATTTAGCGTAACAAAATGTGCGCAAAAACAACACTTCGGATGATTCATTTCGTTTATGTTAAGAAGAGCGTATTACTGAATGATATTATACATTCGGGTCGAAATTGAAACTGCTTAAAATACAGTGGTATGCGCAATTGTTACAAATCGTGCATTTGTGCGCTTCATAAGAAATAAAGTGCATTCGACGTTCAGCGGCAAAAAGTTGGCAGTTTTTTTACTATACAATTTGCTCTCTCCGCGCAGCAGCTTCGGTATTTGAAAATAAAATTTCGTCGAGTGGGAATTGAGGAGCTGCCAATTCTCTTAAACATAATTTTGTCGTGGGCAATGCTTTTTGTCAAAAATCAACATGTATAAGTATTATACAAATATATATATATATATATATATATATATATATATATATATTCATTCACGATTCGCGCGCTCAAGTCGGCACGCAAACGGCTTTTAAATTGCGCGAGGGGAAAAAATGAAACGGGAAATGATATCGTGCAACGTTATTCCAGTACATTGTTAGATTTCTCGCGACTGAATCGTGCTCGCCCGCGGCTCCGACGCCTATCAAGAAATATCAGATGCCATTGTGCTCTTCAAAATGTGCTCCACAAGTATATACTTATCGTCTTTTTGTTCAATTTCACGATCCGCGAAAGATTCGGAACATTTTATTATTTCAATTTCCGAAGTAAATCAAATATGGACTGTGTGCTTATGTGCTTGTATAAATAAATGTTTATATATATATATATATGATAAGTCATATTGATAAAGCTTTTGACAGCGGTGGTATCAAGCAGCAATAAAAGCAGCGCGAGAAACAACAACAGCGACGACAAAAAAATGATTTTAATCAGTCGTATATACGAAGGGCTGTAAACTTTTTACTTTCATTATGAAGCACAACTGGTGTTCGAGGTACATGGCTTTTTTCTCAGCAAAGTACGCGTAAAAAGGAGAATACGAGATAAAATGTGTGTGATTGAAAAAATACCCAAATGACATGACGAATGCGAGACGTGTAATGCGCAATGACCGTGCTATCTTTATTGCGGAATATAAATTGTCGAATTTATAATACTTTTTCAGACTCGAAGACTGATTTTAGACTTTATTTCGCGTGAAATAAAATTGAAAATAGAGATTTTGCTTTTTATGGAACGCAGCATTGTCTGAATGAGTGTAAATCATGTTAATGCACGACTTAGTGAAAATTTAACTGTGCGTTGCTTAATAAAAATAAAGTCTTATTGGACGAGGAGAGTGAGGTGGATTATTGCAAAGTCACCTAATAAGATTGAATTACAGGGACCGTATATGACGGCGCAACTCGATTCGGAGCGTCGTCTGTCTCGGAGTGCCAAATATTTTGTCAGTTAGCGGGGTGTGCTTGAATGTTTATTTGAATTTTCAGGACAAATTTTATGATCATATTTGGTTCGGTTTTATCGTAGATAATAGAAACTTGGATTCTGAGTTTTAAGAGTGAAGATATCGAGATCTTCTAAATAAATCGCAGGATCTATACAAAACAACCTTTTCGTTGTCTTTTCATCGCAGAGAAGAAATGTTCTTGAAAATATTCTTTTATTACTTCGAGTACTTTGAGATCGTAGAAATTAGATAGAATTACGCTTTTATTGTACGGACTTTTGGAATAATGGAAAATTGGAAAAGTATTTTTATGTATTTATTTATTTTATATACGAATGTTTGATTTTTAAATATATCTGCTTTTTATTACGAAATTAAAAATTAAACATTAAAATGCATATTTTGCCGCTCGAATTAATGAGCGCCGGTTAATTAATTTGCAATATTATCTTTAATTATGAATTTATACGTTAGTGTGGGAAAATGGAATTTTTTTTCCTACTGTTTCATTTGCCTTCGTGTAAATATGAGACTGACATTTTATTTGATACAAATAAAATACTTAAACCATAGGGATTTTCTGCTTTGCGCCTTCATAAATTGCTTAAGCAATTTGTAACTTTTAATCATTTTTATATATATAACAACAAACTTTCAAGAATATTATTTTCATAATTTTTATTTTGTTCACGTTATTCTCCTCTCGGATATAAATCATTTCGATATGATTCAGGATTATAACATTTTTTTCAAATTTTTCTTTGTAATATATATTGTGTATATATGTATTAAAGAAAAAACGTATTCATAGGAGATTGTTTACCGAAGGGTCAGAATGTAATTATAAAATGTACATGCTTTGAAATACTTGTGTATTGTTTAATAAACAGATTTTTATTAGACGACATGATATATTTTAATGTTTATATCCTTGTTGTCTGAAGAAGAAAATATAATTTCTTTTTCTTATGTCATAAAATGTTTTAATACAGATTACTAATAAATTTGCAAAGTTAAATGTAAGTGCACTTATACTCTCATTAAAAAATGAAATTTAAATTTCAGATTATAAATTTAAATTACAAGAATCTGTCAGAATTTTTTTATGTATTTTTCTGTGAATGCAATTTTACGTCTGAAAGTATATATTCCTATTTAAATAATTGCTTAATTTTAATTGTGTTTTCTTAGAAGTTGAAATGATGATATTTCTGTATAAGTTTTTTTAAGTTAGGTGATGGGAAGTTTTCGAATATGTTAATTATTATGTATTTCTGAATTGCGATGAATCCACGCATATTTTAATAGTTTTATTTCTTTTTAATTATAATAAATAATGTCTCGGTATATACAATATATAATTATTAACATTTAAATAGTTTGAAAGCTACGTCGAAAGCCAAGTGTGGCTTTCTGTGAGCCTGTTGATGCGTTAGTAAACATAAAATTTTAACTTGGATAATTATTAATACTTTGACCTAAAATTTTACCAAATTTATCTTTTTATCTTATTCAATAACTTTCTGGGTCAATATTAATGTTTGTATTCAACAATTTAACAGGATTAATCTAATAATGAACATAATAAATTTTGGTTGTGTGTTAAAACAATAATTATTATTATGTAAATATTTTTATTACCAAAATTATTTTTTGAAGCAATACCGTTAATGAATTTCGGGTTCACTTTCAATTTACATCTACAAATTTTAATGCGCATATTTTATTACTTATAAATAAAATGTATATTTTATTCAAAATCAAAAATATATTGTTTAATCCTATACAAAAAAGAATGTCTGAATATTCATACTTTAATTTATTTATTTATGTGATATATATTATATTATATTATACACTTCCATACAAATATGTATCTGTAATGGTATATGAATTTTAACACAGTATGGAATTTGTCACTAACCTATTATAAATATATATATATATATTAATTATGTATTCAATTTGGTATAATAATCATTGACATAATCAATCAATGATAATTGCATTTTATTTAATTGTTTACTAATTGAAATACAATACCAAATATAACGATGACAGATGATGTACTGCAATCATTATAATATATCAAAATATAATACATAGTAGAACATATGATTATAAGTTTGTAAAATAATATAATAAATTTTGGAATAAAAACGATGCATAAAAATTATATTATTTTGGATTTATATTTTTGCTGGAAATAATATCTAAAAAGATAATTGCTTTCTTTAACTAACTTATGGAACAGCAAAAATCTGTGCTACCATTTCTAAATTATTATCATTATAAAATAAATTTTATACAGTAGTACAATATAATTGCGTCCAATACTCGCATGACTTTTTCTAATTATAACACAGATGTTTTTTTGGATAGCATTTTTCACGCGTTTATCGGGACAATTCTCTTTTTTGGTTGTTAATCGTAACGACGCAGAAATTTCATTCACGGCATAGATTCTACCTATATACCTCGTACCCATTATAATTTCTAATGAAGTGTCCCGTATACATATTTTGAGAATTTTTCATTATCTGCAAACAGAATGTTTTCGGCCTGCAAATTTTGTTATGACGTTAAACACACTGCCTGCTATATTGGATTAAAACTCGATCATTGTTACGTTTAAATTAATTACTGCAAAAACAAATATAAACAATGCAATATAAATATCGAGCATAAGCAGATGTAAATTTCATTGAATATATATATATAGTTGTATTTTCATTAAACAAGACGCGAAACTTAATTCTGAACTTGGATTATCGGCTGGCCTTAATTATTAGCTAAATGGAAATACATTTTAACTTTGGAAACAACGCTTTAATTACGTTTCAACTGTGCAATAAATATCGGCTTTCTATCAATATAATATTCATTTTTCATTGAAAAAGGACGACCGTATGAAAAATCGCGCCGCACTTGTTACGGCACTGAAACTGCAATTAATTATACAACTTAAGTCAAGGAAGGTAAACGTATATGTACTCAAACATTAAATATATTCTTAATTAATTTTCAAATACCACCTGTTAACTTGTGATGTTATTGGAGTATTAACTGAATACCTAATATGAACTCAATTTATGTCGTTGCTTACTATAATAATGCCGATTTAACATGGTAAGCTGTACAAAGTGATTAAATGCGGTATATTAAATGGTATGATATTTTCAGGAGTTTAATTATTTATAATTCTACACATCTTTACGTATTAAATTTGTATCTGCGGCACACACGATCCTAATTAACGATGACTCGCGACTTAAGTACATTTATCCGCAACTATTTTGTTGCATATTATTTTCCGTATGCGATTCGTTATTATTTGATGCAAAGGAAAACTCACGACGCAATTGCTCACAATATCTATAATTTAAAGTAACACAACATATAAATCATATATCTTTTTGATACGTGTCGTTATTATTAAGCCACGACCTGTGTTTTTTTTCTTTGTTTTTTTTTCCTTATTGACTTTGTCGAGTCAAAGTACATTACTTATTAAATTTACGTAAATTAAAAGTACGCCTCTAATGAGTATATGTCATCACATAAATAACGTAAATAATTAATTAAATATGATATGAAAGAAAAATAAGCCACAGCGAGCTTACGTAGAAGTTGATTCGACTGTAAGCTTAAGGCAATAAATAATGAACAAACAAATGGTGATTTTAAAAACTGCAAATATATTCTACTATAATTAATTAAATAGTCCGTAAGATATTTAATTTCATGTCGGAAATATACCGTAATAAAAATTAAACAAAAAAATGAACAGAAATAAAGTACATTGAATTATAACCTTCTTAATTGCACGTGTCTGGTATTTGTGTTTTTGAATGTAAAAAATGATTTACGAATGAATAAAAAATATTTTTGCATAACGATGTATGCCTGGCTGTTAAGCTTTATGTCGTTTCATATAATGAACAAAACACTGAATTTCGCGATGGGAAATGAATTTTTCGACTGAGAAAAATATTCATTGTCATATTAGGTACGGTGACTGGGCTTGAATCTTACGCCGCAGTCGTAACTAATATAGATTTAATCTTTTTCTAAAGTTAGCCGGAAAGTCACCGAGGCAAACGTTCCTATTGAAAGTCAAATAATCTAAAAGTTACAAAGAAAAAAAAAAAAAAAAAAAAATAAAAAAAATAATTATATAATTTATAGCTTTACAACGAAACATTTCACGACGATGTGTGTCAGTGGTGTTTATGGGACACTTTTTAAGCCGAATATCAAATGGGAGTGAAACGTGTTGCAATAAAACTCTTAGAATTCGTGGCCGGCGTCATTGTTACTGAGTGGGAATTATAGTTGGTCGGAAAAAAAAATTTAGTCAGAATATACGAGCACTTGATTATTCAGACTCTTTGCGTACGAACTTATATAACTGCACATTTTACTTTAAATATTATAAGCTTACTTGTCGTGATTTTGTACACTTGAAAGTACGTTTTCTGGTTTTAAGGAAAAATTTGCATTAGTAACATATGTTGAATTTGGATATGTGTGGGATTAAGTGTAGTTCGTAAATGCATATATACATATATATGTACACATTATAACGTTTAACATATTTATATTTTCTAAGTTAATGCTATTTATATAAAAGGAAACATGCAAAATGTTATGGTACGTTTCGTAAATAGATAGCGAGATATGATTTAAATTTGCCATTTTTCATGCTTTTCAAGTATTGCGATTAAATATCTTTTATTCCGTTGGCTTGTGTGTATTAACTTAATCTTTGTTTGGGGTAGGTTAAATAGTAAAAAGGGAAGAGGAATTTAGGATTTATTTTATTTTCAAGATTAAGCTCGAGCTGGAATCGAAAATAAAAAAGGACGAGATATGAATACAAAAAAATCGCCAAATTATAATTGCTAAATGTAAATTATGTAGACCGAGGAAAGTTTATTTTCTTTCCTTCTATCTTTAAGGTTTCGTATCTTTATCTTTGACTCAACTTTGGTACGGAATCTACATAAGAATAAAATTAAAAAAAAACTCAATTATAGCTACAATGGACTATAAATACAGTAAGTGGGTATGTATTTATAGAAAATGTGTGTCATAATCATTTCAGTTATTTTTATATTCCTTCGTTTGTGGTTTGTGCAAGAATGTGTGGTAGAATTGAGTACCAAAATATTCCTAGTGTAAAACAGCGTACGCGACATTATTCATAAACGGTAATTTCTCGTGAAAAGTCATATCAATAACTTAAATCGATACTTCTTATGAAAATGATTCAACATTTGGTTAAAAATTGGGACATTTCAATGGATAAAGGAATATTTTACGAGTTTTTTTATGGGAAATGGTTACTGAGATTTTATACGTTATTAACATAAGCTTTTATTAAGCTATGACATAGGATTATTGTTGTTTTATTATTATTTTTTTAAAATTATTTTATAAGACATTCGATCTGTCTTTTACAGGTGTATTTCCACGTTTTATCATTTCATTTTTGCTTAATATACTCTGTACATTTTAAGTTGTAAAAAGTTACTATAACTTTTATACAGTTTATAGTTACATTGAGAACTTTTAATTTTTTTTTATTTGCGATTGGATATCTTTTAAAAAAACACAATTTTCAGATGATGAATGTAGTTAACGATTACAATTAATTTTCACGATGTTTCTGCAGTAGAAATGATTAAAGTTTTCGTGATATTAAACAACTGCGATAAGACTGATAAGCGATGGTCATCACTTCAAATATTCTATAGTGGTTGCGAAGTTCTGCAGAGGCACTATCTATGTGGCACAAATGAGATATAAAGAGATTGATATTTTAGAAACAAGAGTATATGTTTTTCCATCAAATTTTTAGATTCAACGATAAAACTGAAGTTGTATACATTTTTAAAAGAATTTATTCAACTTGGTCTATTTTATGGTCATTATTTTTGAAAGAAAAAGTAAATTTAAATTTATATACATTTTGTAAGAAAATTTTAATTTGTAAACAGTTTTCATACATAGAATTTAATCAAATAAATTATGTGATTTGAGATATAATATATGTTTGTATTACAATCTTGCATAAGTTTATACATATAATTAAAACAAATAAATCATATATTTGAATGAATTATATTCATTTTACATATATCTATATAACATCTATACGTAAAAACGATAAATTAAAAATGTTATCTAAAAACTGTAAATCTGATTTATATGTAAGTACGTATAAGTACAGTACTTACAGTTTACTTATTATTTTGAATTAACTTTTATTTATGATTACATATACAGTAAAATTAATCCGTATATAATTTTTTAAATTACGCACAAACCTCGAAATGTGTATTTTTTGTTTCGTTCAGATAACTTGATTAACGTGAGTTACCTTGCTACTCACGAAATTGGCGTGCTCGATAAAATAGGAGTTTTTATGAAACATTCGTAAAAAAGAATGAACTGACAATTGAAAGTATCATCAATGGATCAAATGCTCGACCTGTTCACCGTTAACTTCTTGGCAGTAAGCTAGTCGATGAACTTTCAATAGCATTTTTCCGACGTATTCCGTAGATATAAGTAAAGCTTCATCCATTCTTCGTTGACGCAATTCATCTAAGTTTTTAGATAAAAAAAATCGAATGGAGTTAAATCCAGTGAACTGGTCGGTCACTCAATTGCAACCCTCAAATGTAACCTACAATCAGGCAAAATTGCGGTCAAATAAGCAAGAACGTAACGTATAAAATGAGCTGCAATACCATCCTGTTGAAATCAAATATTTTGGAAGTTATTGCCAGCAATTTCCCGTATTGCCGAATCTATTTGATTTCGGAACAATCCTTTATAGTTTACAGATGAAATATTATTACAATCTATGATGAATGATCCAATTCTTCTGTTATTTAATATTCCAGTCCTAACGTTTAGATTTATCTAAACACCGCGTTGCCATGTGTTTTGTGTATCGCTGCATCCACAAAAGGTTTTATATTGGACAAATAGCCAATGAATGATGTTTGGTTTGAGCAAAACAAATGAATAACGCCATATGATAATAATTAATGATAACGATGGTATGATAATTATTTTTAGTCTTAATTTTTTGCGATTCTCGATCGCAAGTTTTATTTTTACATTTAACATTAACATATTATTATTATTGTAAATAAATTTTAAATGATCTTTAATGATACATTGTTTTTATTTCGTAATGGTAAGTACATGATTGGCTAAACTTTAAAATGTAAGTATAATTTTATAGCCCGTATACTTTACACACGTGTTTTACAGTTATCTTACAAGTAAAGTGAGATTGCAAAACAATAATCTAGCTGGCTTTAAAAGTCGTTTGATGAATGCTGCAACAACTACTTTATGACATCATCTGAATCAGATTTTATTATTGGGGGTAGAATTGTTTTTCTCAGTGTAACGTTAAATTTAAATTTAATTTTGTAATTTTTTTAGTTATCCATATATTACAGTTGTTATTCGTAAAATAGAAGCGTGTACTTTTAAAATATTCGTTTAAAATCAAATTACATGTTTCTAGCGACAGTGCTTTCAAAATAAAAGGAATTCTTTGTTCCTTTTTTTCAATGTTTGTTTATACATTTTGTATGCTATACTTGAATAAAAACATTAATTTAGTATATTATAATATTCCAATTCATATATTTGTAGATTTCCACTTTTTAAAGGGATTTTCCTTTTTGTAATATCACATGAAATTACACTTATTTTAAAACGATAATAATTTTGACTTTTTCAAACAAAATTTCTCTTATTTTTAAATAATTTCCTTTTGGTAATGTATATTAACTAGAAAATCGGCTTATTTTTAGAGTACTCCTTTGAACTTAAAACGATGACTTTAAGAGTATATATTTTATCCAAACATTCATACAGAATGTATGAAAGTGTTTTTGAATATTACACCACTGAGAAAACCGAGATACTGGAATGATTGTCAAAACTATGGTAACTACAGTCCCAGAAGAGTAAATAATATATGTTAGAGATTTCTGAAATATAATGACAGATAATATTCTGCCTTTGACACCTTTATAAAATAAATTTATAATCTTATCAATATTATCTAATACAGAACAAAGTAAATTTTCTATAAACTATTTGTTGATTCATTTATCATTTCAGGTATAAATTAATTTATGAGTGATTAATCAGACATTATTCTATTCATTTAAATGTATTAAATTGTAATGTACAATTTAATGCCGGTATATTCAGTGTCGACGAAAAACATGGCCTAATTTTTTAAAATGAATTTATTTTATTGTATAATATATAATTAAATTCGAAAAGCTAGAATAATTAAAATTAATCCTATGCATATGGAAGTTTGACATATAATATAATATAAACAGAATTTAGTCTTTATATTTTAAATTTTGAAACCCAAAATTACTGAACTAGAGTATTCTATGCTATTATAATAAAAATTGTACTTAAAACTTGTATAAAGTTTTTCTTTATTTCAATTCACAAATTTAAAAGTAAAATTTGAAAAAACGTTAACTTCTCTAAAAAGCTTGAAAGTTTGTTATTTCATTTTAAGCAACGCTTTTAATCCTGCATATTAGCAAATGTCAACTTTTTGAAAATTTAATCAAAAATTTTTATATATAAGATATCAAGATAATCAATAAATTATCGTCAAATTTATCTAGATACGATATTTATTTACTTATACTTATATTGTGTATATAATAAAGTTTAATTATTATATCATTAAGAGGAAGAATGATATATATGATATAAGAAAGATATATCATTATTATATCATAATTCGCGAATCTCATAACTACGACATTCATTTTTCAATAAATACTGGAATTCAGAAAAAGTAAAGTAATCATATGACGATAAATGCATTTATATGATAACAGTTATAGAAATAAAGTGACATTGTATCAATTACGAGAAAGTCATTTTTTGAAAAAATCGAAAGGGGTATTAGCTTAAAAAAATGACAATTGACCAAACTTCTTTCACACGCTGCACATGGATAGCTGCATCCATTACGAGTATGAAAATATTCCAAATAACATGTTAAAAGT
>JABFQC010004559.1:0-12545 GCA_022817085.1 Psilanteris sp. ZL-2020
ATTCGAAAGTAATCCATATAGTGTAATCACAGCAGAAAATATTAATGAAGGGACACCTATATTAAGAGTTATAGCTCATGATGAAGATCTTGGAAGTAATGGTGAAGTAAGATACTCATTTGGTTCCGATATTGGAGAATTGGCTAATGTTTTTACTATAGATGCCTATACTGGTTGGATATCTAATTTGATATTATTGGACAAAGAAAAACAATCAGAATATAAGTTTCAGGTAAAAATAGAGCATAACATAAGATTATTTTATCAATATACATTAAAAATACATTATTCAATCGTATTTTCTGAATTTTACAGATTATCGCTATTGACAATGGAAACTTAAAACATTCTGCTCGGACAACAGTACATTTAAAACTAAAGGACTACAACGATAATGCACCTAATTTTATTAACGATAGATATGAAGCTACTGTATCTGAGGATGCCCTTCCGGGTACAGTTGTTGTAACGTTATCAACAACTGACAAAGATATTGATCTAGTAACGCCGTGTGAATATTATATAACAAATGGTGATCCAAGATCACAATTTCAAATTCGATCAACCGGTGAAGTTTACGTTTCTAAATCATTAGACAGAGAATCTATGGATCATTATGAACTTACTATCGTTGGCACTGATGGACAATATGTATTCGAAACAGTCGTAACTATTGAAGTACTCGACGTAAATGATAATCCTCCTTACTGTTTAAAGTACAGATATAGGGAAATTATTTCGGAAGGATCACATCCTGGAACATATGTTTTGACAGTTCTTGCCACGGATTATGATGATGAACCAAACGCGAAATTACGTTTTTATTTGACCGGCACACACAGTGAAAATTTTTCACTTGATAAAGAAACTGGCGTTTTAAAAGTTATTGGGCAATTAGACAGAGAAACGCAAGCAAAATATTCTTTAACTGCACATGTACAGGATCGTGATAAACCTACTTGGGAATGTTCTTCACAATTAGAAATACTAATTTCTGATCTGAATGATAACCCACCAAAATTTACTATGCAACAATATAGTACCACGTTGTTAGAAGATGTCGAAGTTGGAACGTTAGTTACTAAAGTACATGCAACGGATGATGATATAGGTATAAATAGAAAAATTAGATATGAATTTATTGACTCTGCGCACGATCAATTTCATATTGCACCCGATAGCGGAATGATTACATTAGCAAAATCTCTAGACCGAGAAACCAAAGCCATATATAATGTAACTATTCAAGCGCTGGATCAAGGTACACCGCAATTAGCCAGTGTGGCTTCTTTAATCGTAAATGTCCAGGATATCAACGATAATCCTCCTGAATTTGCTTCCAAATTTTATTATGCTGACGTGCCAGAAATAAATCCTGTTGGAACAGAAATAACTAGAGTTTTAGCAACTTCTAAAGATACTGGAGTAAATGCGGATATTTATTATTCAATTGTTGGAGGAAATGAACACAAAAAATTTCAAATTGACACAAAAACTGGTGTTATTACGATTGCAGAGCTATTGGATTACGAAAGAGCAAAGGATTATTTTTTGACTATTCAAGCAGTTGATGGAGGAACTCCACCACTTAGTAATCATGCGACAGTAAACATTACCGTTACAGATAGTAATGATAATCATCCAATTTTCACTGAAATGTCTTATAGAGCCTCAATTAGGGAAGATGCTAAAATTGGAGAATCTGTAATAATTGTAAGTAGATTTTAAAACTGTTACTGTTTTTTTTTCATTTTTTATTAATTAGATATTTAATTAAAGGTAATTCGAAAGAAAGCTGCATCCCCGGGCCCCCACCCCTAATGTAGAGATTTAATACATTAATAATACATAGAATTTCGCGTAAATGTCGAATCTGCAAGAATTATTCGGAAATTTATTTTATTCTCGAAATATTCGCATTTTAATAAATGTATAATAATAAATTATGACGCGTGAATTCAATATAGATTTTTAAGTATTCGGTATCAAATTCATACATAATTTACACCATACTTTCTTATATTATAGAATACTTTCTTCAGAATTACCATATGTATATATGCTAGAATGGATACTTTTAAATACCTTAATTAAATTGTAATCTCTTATTATCAATTTTTAATTAGATATACGCAAATGATCTCGATAGTGCGGAAAATGGAATGGTATCGTACTCCATTGAACGAGGTAATAGATTAAAACAATTTACAATAGATGAAAGAACGGGGAATATAACTGTTGCCGCAGCTTTGGATAGAGAAACCGTGAGTAATTTTACTTTTACTTATAATAATATATTTTATTTCTTAATCCTGATGTAAACTTTTATTTGTTACAGACACCTAATTACGTTTTAGAAGTTCATGCACAAGATAGTGGTATTCCAACTTTATCTAATTTTGTAATGGTTAACGTGGAAATTATTGATGCCAATGACAACCCACCATTATTTTCTCAAACAAATTATACAACAGTTGTGCAAGAAGATAAACCAATTGGTCATGCAATTCTACAATTTACGGTAACTGATGCCGATATTGCTCCTAATGCCGATCCTTACACTTTCGACTTTAGATCAGGCAATGAAGGAAATGCATTTAGATTAGAACAGGACGGAACTTTACGCACAGCTACTAAATTTAACAATAGAGTGAAGGACAAATATTTACTTCATATTAGAGTTTTTGATAATGGAAGTCCTCCATTATATTCTGATGCTTGGGTTGTTGTAAAAGTAATAGAAGAATCTCAGTATCCTCCTGTGATTACACCTTTAGATGTAATAATTAATTCACCTTTAAAAGAATTTCCTGGGGGAAAAATTGGCCGAATTCACGCTTCTGACAAAGATCAGTATGATACAATTTTATACAGTTTAGTAAACTCACAACCCAATGACAATCTTTTCGAAATCAACCAATTGGATGGAAGTTTAATTGCTTCACGACTTAATATATCAGAATACAATGTAAACATTAGTGTAACCGATAGTAAATTTTTCTCATACTCAAAAGTTAAAGTCAAAGTTGATTTTATTTCTGAAAGCATGTTAGAAAATGCTGTTATAGTTCGTTTCCGAGATGTCAGTCCTGAGAACTTTTTACTTAGTCATCGAAAAGCATTTATTCGAACTGTGCATCATGCTTTAGGTACAAAAACAAAAGATATTTTGATTATTAGTATTCAACCATCTATCGATGAAATGAATGTAATTCGTTCCCGAGCTGTCAGACAAACTATTCATAATGATCTCGATCTACTGTTTGCTGTAAAAAGAACATCAAAAGCATTCTTTTCGTCAGAAAGTGTTAGAGAAGCTCTAAATCAACGAGTAGAAGAATTGGAAGAATCTACGAAATTAGTAGTTGAAGAAATCGTAAGAAATAAATGTACAAAAGGTTTTTGTATTAACGGAGATTGTCAAGATAAAATTATTTTAGATCCGAAAGAAATTACACTTATATCGACAGATGTAATGAGTTTTGTATCACCAAAGCATACTCATAAAATGGAATGTAATTGTAAAGAAGGATATGCTGGAAATCACTGTGAACTAATGGTAAATGAATGTGCTCACGATCCTTGTCGAGATTATGCAATTTGTGTTCCAAATGATTCTATACAAGGTTATTTATGCAAATGCCCAGATGGATTTGGTGGTCCAAGATGTGATATTGATACTACAAAATGTTTCGGAAAAGCTTGTTATAGTCCACAAAATGTAATATCCTTTAGTGGTAAAAGTTATGTGAGATACAAAATTAATAAAACCATTATTAAACAAACTATTGAAGACAGACTGAGTTTATCATTAAAAGTACGTACTAAACAACCGACAGGAAATATCATGTACGCTTCAGGAAAAATTGATTATAATATTTTAGAAATTGTAAATGGCGTTGTTCAATACAGATTTGATTTAGGTAGCGGCGAAGGTTTGGTTCGAGTTAGTAGTTTACACATTAGTGACGGTTATTGGCATGAAATTCAATTAGAGAGAGAAAAAAATGCATCTAAACTGATAGTTGACAAAATACATATTGCTCATGGTTCTGCGATAGGAAGTAATGATATATTAAATTTGGAATCAGATGATTTATATTTAGGCGCAGAAGTTAAACAGTTGTCTTCAATTAGAGGAACAGAAGATCCTCAACGTGGATTTATTGGTTGTATGGCAGACATTCGAATTGCAAAATCAATCTTGTTACCAAACGGAAATAATGCAGTAAGTTTGAAACGATTTGCTAATGTAGAATTTAGCTGTGACGCTAGTATGATAATATCACCAGGCGCTTGTGGCTCACAACCATGCCAAAATGGCGGAACATGTAAAGACATAGATGGAAAAAACTATGAATGTCAATGCCATGATCGATTTAATGGATTATCATGTGAAATAGATTCTGATCCTTGTGCTTCATCACCTTGTTTACATGGAGGAAAATGTCGTGAATCTCCAGAAGGCGGAGATTATTATTGTGAATGTTTTGGTCCAAATCTGACAGGAAAACGATGTGAATTTGGAAGATATTGTAAACCAAATCCATGTCTCAACGGGGGCATTTGCGAAGAAGGTAATAACGGGCACATATGTAAATGCCCTCAGGGTTTTATGGGAGAAACTTGTGAAACAGACGTTAATGAGTGTGACGTAACACCTTGCTTGAACGGAGGCACTTGCAAAAATGAATATGGATCTTACCATTGTATTTGTCCACATAATGCTAACGGAATAAATTGCACATCTTCTTTTTCAACGCCTATTATTTCAACTCCACACTTTAATATCACTTGGGAACAGCTTATGTGGATTGGCATCGCAATACTTGCAAATATTTTCCTTATTATAATATTTGTGATGTACCGACAAATTCGAAAAAAGCGAATGGGAAATAGATCTAACAACATGCACAATGACACCAGGAAGCAAATTATATCTAATTCCAATAGGATGCACGATAACGAATTTAAACGCAATTCCAAACTCAGCAATTTAGAAGTGATACAGGTAATTTTTCAAATATCTTTTAACGTTTTACTTTATTACAATTACATAAAGTATTATAATTTTATAAAAATTTATTTTTAAAGGATATGGATTGTTGCATTAGCCTTCAGAACCAAAATGTTTGTCTTTGCATTGTAGTTATTTATTTGCGGCCAAATACGGTCAATTTTCTAGAATTTAGTGCGTGGCGAGCTTGAAATTTAAGGTTTTTTCGTTTGATTTTTTACAGAGAGAACCTCCCCAATGTCCTCCACGTCCCGCATCCTATACCCCAAGCTCAAATAACGACCCCACAGCTTATAGTAACACAGCGGCCGTGGCTTTAAATAATTTGGATACTCTACGCAGTTATGGTAGTGCCGGGGACGAGTTAGAAAACTTTCCGCCAGATTACTTGCGTAACCTTAACCGCAACACTCCTATACCACCTCCCATCTTAACCTTGACCAATACAGTTGGCGGAAATACTACTGGAAGTGATGCAGACAGCCTCCATAAACCATCCTGGCAGGAACAAATGCAGCTTGCATCATTTATAACTGATCAAACGGCCAAAATAAAAAATGGTAAGCAGCAAAGATGATTTAATATCAGGAATTTAAACAAATATGCTTACAATTTATCTACGGTGTAATATAAATTCTATTAAATTTGAATGGAATCTTAAACAGTTCATATTTGTTTATTTTCATGTGTAATTCAGCTTATAGCAATATATTGCTTCTTATATTATAAGTTAGCTTGGCGGCATGAAAAAAGATCTTTTGCTTATCAATAACAGTACTTTTTGTTCTCCTTCTCTTTATCTTATTTCAATTGCTGTTATTTTCTTCTACGTAACTGTTGTCTATTTTGAAACAATATATATGGAATAAAATTAACGAAAATGAAGTATCGCGATTCATAATATGTAGTTTTAATATTATAGTTTGAACAATAAACAATAAATATATATAATATAATTTTATATATTTAATATTAGTCATTTTTATATTATATATAATAATTACGATGATAAAATGTAACAAATTTAGCTCTAACATATCTTAAACAGAATGTTAGAAATTTGATTATTTTGCAACTAATCTTCATCATAGCATAAAATACCGGAATTATAAAATTTAATATATATATATTCTTTCGGTGACAAAATTCGTAATGATAAAGCGTTATATCAAACAACGTTAATAAACGATTGTGTTTGCTATTGCGAAACCACAATTTAGATAACAGTTTTTGACTAATCTCTTAATTTCTTGCATCTTCTGAGACGAGATTAACAAATTCGTATATCGTGTATGCACTAACAGACCTGAAACGAGCGAGTCCAGTGGTACCAGAGCTGACCACTGGAGGACTTCTATTAAATTCCAATCGGCGGACGCCTCATGGAGGTGGAACTTCGATAGCATCGCTTTCGTCCAACGAGGATGATCCTCGCATTGTTGGTGGTGAGTTAAACAACTCCGCTTTTTATAAAAGAGCTTTATATGCAACCATGCTGCTATTCGTCTTTATACCTTTATCATTGGCTTACAATTTTTTACGTAGATACTATTAAATATTTGTTTCAAATGTAAATGAGACTTAAACCAATCTTATCTATAAAACTAATACAAAAATTTATTATTCTTCTGCTATTTATTAATAATTTGTTATAAATTAATTCATATTTGAATCAAATTAATTTGCAAATGAGATTATTTGTGCGAAGTTAGTGTGTTCCAAGTACAGAATGTCTATAATGTTTTCAGGGTACCATTGGGACTGTTCAGACTGGGTTAGGCCCAGCCAAAACCCATTACCAAATATTACAGAAGTTCCGGGTAGCGAAGTTCCCGATTCATCTAGTTTTCACAGTAACGAGAGCAATGAATCAAATACGCATCAATTACCACTAGGTAAATATTATTTGATTTGATTAATGTAGCAATTATTTCACTAAGTTTTGCATATCAGCTGGAATTTTTTTCACTAATAATTATTGCCTTAAATTAACATCTCTATTTTTAAAATATTTAAATTGTGTTTAAATTAAAAATTCATACGACAGAACAATATATGAATAAATGTTTATAAATGTAAACAATATATTCTGAAAAATTAATATCAATCTATTTTTTATAATGTTTTAAATTCATATATAAAGTCAAATCTTTTTGTTAACTAATATATACTATATTAATATAAAATTAAGGATCATAAAAATATTTGAATGTATTATTATTTAATATAAAATACTTTAGCGAATACAAATATCGACTAAAAAGATTTTAAGCGTTTATCATTATTTAATGGAAATAGTTTAACATATTTAATTAAAAATATTTAATAAAATATGTATATTTAATTTTGTTATTCATTGACTCATAAATATTTTCTGAAATTTTTATTACAACTTCGTAAATTTCATATCAAAATTTCAATTGACAATTACAATTGTTAACATTTAAGTTTTAATTTTGTAATTGGAATTATTAACTATAAAATATACAACCAAAACTGAAATGAAAATACTTCGATCTATATATTTTCAATTATAATTGTAATTACTGATGACATAGGCTGAATTTTGTCAACATATCATCAGCTCAGTCACGTACTAAATATATAATCATATTACTCTGGTATCTGTAGTGCATACCCATGTAACTCCATTATCAGATCAGTATTTATTTTACTAATGCAACACAAACCAAAAATTTTAATAATTTGTGCAAAAAAACAATTACAAAATTAAAGAACTATATTTTTAATGTTGATTTGCATCAGACAATTGCATAAATATATCAAATACTCAATTTGATGATTCAATTAATTTTTTAACGCATCTATCGCGACTTTTTAAAATTATTAAACAATAAATTTGCATAAAACTGGATTTCACAAATGCGTTATTTGGATCATTAATCGAAACTTTTCTCCACAAATAAATCTTTATCAAAATGTCATAAAGTATTTCTGAAACTAGAATGAAATTGATAAACACGCATCTGGTAGTTTTCCACAATTAGTTTATTTGCATCAAAGTTCATTAACAGCGATCAGAGTCTAATTATGAATTAACCATTTTCTTTCAGTACATAATTCCATAGACCCGATTCGTGATATAGAAACACTTAACGAGGACCAAGAATCTGAATACGTGGGTGACTCAGAATGCGGTACAGAATTCTCCGAGCACTACCACTGTTCGGAAACCCAGCGTTTAAATCCGCTAGACAGCGGTGGTGAGGGTGAGTACAAGTACAAGGATTCAGAGAGCTATCTCCGACACCCGAACTCGTACCTGCCCCATTATAACATTCATACGGACATCGAAAGCGAGGCGAACCCTTTAAATGGTCGCCTGAGCACTTTGGAATCCGACGAAGAAGAAGATGTTGTGCCTTACGGTTTTCCGAGCACTCGACGTAACCGATGTCACAAGGGAGACGACGTGGACGAAATCGGCTCAGTGATCACTACCTTAGAAGAACGTAATTCTTTATTAGGTGGCGCCACCAGCAATAGTGATTTATCGACGAATCTTTGTGAAATCGATGACTCCGAGTTTGAAACCCCGGACCAGAAGAGCAACGGACGTATTTGGATATCGGGAAATGGCATTACTCAAACCTCAGTGTGACGAACGTGGATCACTTCGATCGATCTCGGAGCTCACGTCCTGTCCGTTGCTCTTCTCCCCAGATGTTTATATATAAATGAAATTTTTGTACATAGGTATCGTACTAGGTGAACAGTCTGTACAGACAGCTATCTCTGTAACAAATTACGAATTGAGAGAATTTTTATCGATGGTCACTGATGTTGAAGCAATTTCAAGTTAACGTTTCAATTTATTTCTATATTTGATGCATTCGTTCGTTTAATTTCTCTCAATTAAAACTATCTACCGATGTTGCTGAACCATGATATAGACCACAAGCATTTCAGTGTTGAAACAAACTGTCTGTTCTGGCGATTCCATTTTTCTAAATCATTTTACACGTTTTCAGTCGTACATAAGTAAAAGTGAATCTTGTACTTATTAACATTTTTATATCTAATTTCATCGTTAGGCGCATTTTAATTGTTTTATGTTAGTTCTGTTTATTTATTATTTGTATATATTTTTCTAATATATTTAATTATACGTGTGAGCTCGGCAAATTACTACAAAGGATCAAAAATTATACGAAGCACTATAATTTGTTAGTGAGAAAAGTATTTGAATTGAATCGTCGTTTATATATCAATTAAGTGTATTGCCATTCATCAGACAATTTGATTTGAAATTGATAAAAATTTGTATCGATCTATTATTTACTTAAGTTGTATTAAATAATTTTATGAATGCGAGGAAATGTGTGCCTGGAGCATCAAGCGATACATTTTACGAAAGCGTTAGTATTTATTATAAAAAGTCGAACTTAGATTAAGTCATCAAATTAATTTATCTTAATTTAATTTTGTAAAAATGTTTGTATAAAACATTCGATTGAAAGATTAGTCCAATTTTTTGTAAGTTTGTATCAGTATTTATTTGAAACGAATGGCAAAGTGTATCGCTTTTATTATGTATGATTGAGTACAGTGCGCAGAGCACATCTTTGTAATAGCAAACGAGAGATATACAATATTTTTACTGTGATGATAATAATGTTTATACGACGGTCGAATTATAAAACTATAAGTCGCGTAATGATCATGACGATAAGAGTTCAACGGTTTTGTAAAAAAAATTGAAATGGCGGCATCTACTTTTAATCATAAACGCAACGTTCCACAATGAAACTTCATTCGCATCGCTCGTCACCATAAGTATGGTGCTAACAAATTCACTCCATACACAATCTCAACGGTTAACTATAATTCTCTATAAGACTGCTTGGCGAAATACATATTTCGTCGCTTCCCATATGCTTTCATTATCAAACATGATATTTCATTCCTCGTTATAATTCGTCTACCATATACGATTTGTACACGGAGAATAATTTTTAGGACGTGTTATTTAAATAATATGTCAAACCATGCATTATTTATAATTATTATAAATATATATTTATTTTTCTATTTAGAAAAGAAACTGTAAGTTACAATGATTCATAACCGCATGATTCATAAAGCTACATTTATTGCCACGTAATCCATTTTTGATACATTTATTTAAATTTATTTCTACATTTATACGTAAGTTTTAATTACAATTGTGCAATAAAAGTAATTAAAATATTCTTAGAATAAATTATACATTAACAAAAATGCATTATTTGTATATATATTTCCACACACACATACATACACACGTGCATACGCATAATTACATACATATTAAATCATGCTTAATTTATTTATAACATAAACAGCTCCATTATTCAATCTGTCCAAAAATGAGTCTCGTTATACAAATCGTAATCATACTTCTCTTACGCTTCTGGTTTCAGGAGTTTTTTTAAAGCGTTTTTCAAACTGCCAATTTGTTGCTCTCAATGCCATTAGCAATAAATAATTTTGTATATGACTTTACTTAATAAGACCGTATAACATCAAATGCAAAAATGTTCTGAAAAGAAATCGCAACCCATTCCATTCTAGTTAATATGATTTGCAATTGAACGTCGCACCGTGCGACTATTTTGTCAAATAAGGTGTAAATAAAACCGTATGTCATAGGTTTCTTATTTTTGTATAATAAAAATTAATTTTTATGTTCCTGTTCTGCGAAGGACGCTAGTTGTTTTCTACTTTCGTATTTGATCGAGCACGAAACAAAATGAATTAAAATTAACTATGAAACAGGGTGAATTATTCTTAATCTGATTAAACAAATTTGAAGAATTATAACTGTAAAAATTATAATTGCTGTATCTAAGTAACAGAAAAAATTTCACGAATAGAATATTATTCTATATTAGAATAATATTCTGATTTAAATTAAGAATAACGTAATTCGTTGTCTCGAGAACAATTGACTTTTAAAAAAGTCAACATAAAATTAACGATATAAAATTAAGATTTATGAAGATGTTTTGTATATTAATTTTACATTAAATGCAATTTGTGTTACTAAAGAACATGACTGAAAGCAATCAGGTTTAATTCGGGCATGACCCAATTTTGTCATGAAATTATTGTCTTTAAATTCACATTGCTTATGTAAAGTTATCATACTCATCGTTATAATTTTATATTGTAATTGTTTGAATGTAGTATTAATATGCATGATTTTAATATTGACATTCGTTTGTGTTATGTTCGCGAGAAGAAGTATTCCTCGATAACTAAAGTCTTTGTAATATTTATATTTTTGGCTAACGAATATAAAAACTTCTTTAAGAATGCGAAGCGTGCTTGACATGTAAATTTACTTTGTACATATAAATAATCGAAAGGCCTACGTATTATTGTAACGAAACAGTCGAGCGTTAACATTTGTTTCTTATTCTGAACCAAACGGATGAAATGTTTTGAAACAAACAAAGAAAATATTTAACAATTTTCAATTCTCGTATTTCCAAAACCGTTGCAAAGTCTAATGGTTGTCTCAATTTGCTCCAATAAAAATGTTCAGATTAGCCATAATAGCATACATATCGTTACACAAATTCTGTCAAAGAAAGAAGAACTTGTTATAACTACTAAAGTTAAACTCAATTTGTATAAGAACAACATTGTAATAAAGAAACAAATCTTGCCTAAATATTTGTATTTTTTTAACAATATCACCACAGCCAATTATATTTTATCCACACCTAGTTTATATATATAATTTTTATTTTTAAGCTACTCGCATTAGAAACTTGTATATATATATTATGTTTTAAAGATTAAAAATGAGTAATTATTATATAGGTTTAATAAAAGGTATTGTATTATTAATATATATTATCTGTAATATAATTTTTATGATATTATATATGTATATATATACATATTATAAAATTAATTTAATAATAAATACATTTTATACAATTGATTTAATATTCGAAATAATTATATAATATAATATATAAATTAAATAATAATAATAATCCTGTTCGATTTTAATTTGTATCCGGTTATTAAAATATTTGTTATTGATTCCTACAGAAACACAATGCTGATATGCAAGTAAGTAAATCCTGCAAAGATTATATCAGAACTATTCGGTAAACAAATGATCTACTTCCACATAATAGCAAATTTAGCTGTATGATAAAACAAATCGTTTAATATTAGTAATAATATTAAACGAGCTTACTAATACTAGTATAAATTATCCTAAAGAGTGGAATTAGGTCCACAATTATAGCTTATATATATTAGAATCTATTTAATTAGATTTAGTTATTTAGACAAAGGCCTAAATTTTGCACATATTTATCACTGGAGTTATGTAATCAATATATATGCCAAATATATATACAAAATTATGCTTAATTAAATTTATTATAATTATAAAATTTAAAATATAAAATTAAAAATAAATATTTTTTCTCTTATATAAAATTAGACATATATAATGTAATTATAATATGACAAATAATTGCATAAATATTATGTGTTAAAT
>JABFQC010004560.1:0-12544 GCA_022817085.1 Psilanteris sp. ZL-2020
ATCGTATGAGCTCCAACGTTACGTCCAACGAATTGCACGGTTTTGCGGATGCTTCCACAAAGGCTTACGCTGGCGTTATTTATTTGCGATCCGTTTCATTATCCGGAGAAATATCGATCTCTCTGATCATGAGTAAAACCCGCGTCGCGCCCTTGAAGTATCAGACAGTCCCTCGATTGGAACTCTGTGGTGCCGAGCTTCTGTCTGACATCCTGTATTCACTGTTGCAAACCCCGGAGTATTCGCAATTACCCGTTTTTTGTTGGACCGACTCAACCATTGTGCTTGCTTGGTTGCAACAATCGGTCCCTCATCGTGAGGTTTTCGTCGCAAATCGAGTCTCCAAAATTCGATCGCGGTTGAGCGGAACGATTTGGCGCTACGTTCGAAGCGAAGACAATCCTGCTGATTTGGGATCGCGCGGTCTTGATCCGAGCGCCATATCGTCGTCTAACTTGTGGTGGCGAGGTCCCACGTGGCTCTCAGACAACGATTCGGCATGGCCATCGGAACCAACGGCATCTATGTCGGAGAATCGCTCCGTCCGGGAAGTATTTGTTGCTCACACGAGTGTTAATATGGACGTCGATTTGCATTTATTCTCACTTTTTTCGTCATGGGTTCGATTAATTCGTGTGGTCGCGCGGATATTATCGTGGCCGCGATGCCGCGAGCGAGCTACGTCATTCGATCTTTGTTCTTCAGACATACGGTTCGCGAAACAAAGAGTTATTAAACTCTTACAAGCACATCAGTTCGCTCACGAAATTGATCATTTGTCACGCCACAATTCAGTTGGTAAGAAAAGTCCGTTAGCCGGATTGAATCCATTTCGTGACGCTAACGACTTAATCCGAGTAGGCGGGCGGCTTCAGCATTCCATCCTAAATTCAAATGCTCAACATCCGATCGTGTTGCGTGCACGGGAGGGATTCAGATCCCCCAAACATATTTATACAATAATTAAATGAAAACTTTTTATTTAATGTTAGTTTTATGTTATGTCGGAAGCAATGAAACAAAGATGACGTAAAAGTTTGATACAAAATCACATAATTTATGTACTTTATCATATTATACAATAATTGATAAACAATTCAGTTAAATACACATAATGATTTGTTCGAGAAATGTATATACAAATTGGTTTTGTACTATTTTAGTAATACAATTTAAGGTAATGTATATCTATTTTTAGAAAAAATGTAATTGTAGACTACAATATTGTACGCAATATATTAGTAAAATATTTTTATAATTTTAAACTATATTATATTCTTAAGTTATAAATCATTAAATATTATAAGGA
Source organism: Psilanteris sp. ZL-2020 (assembly GCA_022817085.1). NCBI lineage: Eukaryota > Metazoa > Arthropoda > Insecta > Hymenoptera > Scelionidae > Psilanteris > Psilanteris sp. ZL-2020. The sequence continues at coordinate 1,310 of JABFQC010004560.1, forward strand.
AACAAATTATATATTTACACAAACATATATATTCAAGTAATTATTTTTAATTTTATTATTTGACAATATAAAAATTGTAAAGATGTACTTTTAAAATATAATAATAAACAATTATTGATAAGCAAATCAATTTAATGCAAATAATAACAAGTTCGAAGAATGGTTTATACAAATTGGTTTTGTACAATTTTAGTAACGCAATTCAAGATAATGTATAGCTATATTTAAATAAAATATAATTGTTCACTAAAATATTGTACGCAAAATATTATATTATTCGACAATTTAAAATTTTTAAAGATGTACAATTGAAATATGTACATAGCCAATCAGCGGCCAGATGTCTTTTTGACAGATCAACCTCACATTTCAAATGCGTATTCGATTTGTTCCATTGAAATTTAATAATTATTTAGACAAATTTAAATTAAATGTTTGTTTTTATAATTAGTATAAACAACATACCAAATGAAAATTTATATTATCTTATAAATTCTTCTTTACATTATTCGAATTGTTTTTATAATTGAAATATTTTTTGCAAAGTATTACACTTTCTACTTAAAAAATTAATTAATATTTTTCAATAAATTAAATTTAGAATTATATTATTATTATTATGTAAGTACGCTATTTTTAAGTTTGTTTAAAGATTTCGGAGCACTTTTATTATTATTCTTGTTTTCATCACATTTTACTATTTCAAAATTGGTTAAAAACATTGGCATTTGAAACGAAATTTTGCTCGTTTACTATTCTTAGAAAAAAATAATTTTATCGAATGTTTATTTTTAATAAAATTATTTTTATAAAATAAAAATTTTTAAATCGGTGTGCATTTAAAATTTTGAACAATAAATTTTAGAATTTTAATAAAAGAACAATAAATGAAATTAACGATACTCTTTATTTTAAAGAAAACAATTAAATTGCAGGCGCGGTAGCGCCCCGATGAGTCATGAAACAGCCCTGTCGGCTGTGCACCAAGCATTTATATACTTGAATTTTAGGATCTTATGCGACGGAAATATTATTGCAGATAGATTTTACGTTTTCTATATTTGTACTTATTTCGGTGAATTTGAAGTCATCAGTTATTGGCGCGTAATTTTTTAATCAACTAGTAGTAATATAGTAAACTACAACCATATATATATTTTATCGGTTCATTTAAGGTTTTGCATTTATTTGTGCGATTTTTTAATTATATTATAATTATTCTTAATTATTAATGATTTTTAATAATTTTTCTTATACAGCTGGATGAATTTTGGGGCATCATGCGTGTATATATATATCTCGTACTATTAGCTGTTAATTATATTTAATATGGTAAATGTGTTTAAAATTTTACATATCCTGTATCTTTCTAATTAGAAGTAATGATTAATCTGATAATTGTCTATATTTTCTGAAAGGAACAATTTTTCTTATTAATAAAGGACAGTCAATGCACATCAGATAAGTATGTCCTTTATTAATAAAAAATATTGTTACTTTCGAAAATCTGCAACAGTAAGTAGATTTTTGTTTGCTGATTTACGAAAAATAAAAAAAAAATTTTTGATTAATACTTTTTCCAAAAGTATTTTCTATATATTTAATAATTTTATGGTTGCTAAAACAGTTATCCATTATAATGAAACGATGAATATACGTCGATATCAGTTATGACTTTACCGATGCTCATCGGTATCAAATAGTATTTTCATCGCGCATTCGGTAAGTAAAAATATTGGTAATTGAATAAATCATGGAATGATTTGAAAATATTGTAAAGTACAATTTTTTCTAGAAAAGTTAAACAGAATTAAAACAAATAATATTTTAACTACAGTCCTAAAGCTGATGGAGGACTATATATGTACTTTATATGTAATAATACATGTAATAATAAACCTGTAATAATAACATTGCATGGGTTTTTTCAAACGGTATCTGTTCAATATGTTTTTTTACTTTTCTAACGTAATTTTTTAAATCTTTCTATTTTACCGCGTAAACTATTTTTAGATGGATTAGTTTTGTGTTTTGATTTTTAATTTATTTATTATTTTGCCATTGTGATAAATCTGCGATTTAATTATTATGATATTTGTTTAATGATAATAATAATAGAACATATAATGAGGCATATAGTTGTTCGAATTAATCCAAATTTTAGATTACACATATTTCTAAAGTCCTTTAATCATGGCTCTTTATATGATTTCACATTTTTGTTGTTCATGTGTTTAAGATACAACGGAGCCATGGCTCGTTGTTTTTTTTACCATTGTAAGGTAATTTTTTTAAATCTTTCTATTCTATCGCGTAAAATATTTAGTTTATAATTGTTCGTATATTAAACGCAAATTTGTCCATCTTACAACGAAATGTGCATACATATTGAAACACTACTTACTTTGTCTGTAAAATTAAAAAAAAAAAATAAATCAAACAAGTTTTGCGATAAGAATTCATAATTCCCCCACAATGAAACAAAGTTCATCATTGTGGGCCACATTTTTTATGGTTATTAGTTTGTAGATCTCATCCGGCGCTCTCCTAGAGGAAAAATAAGTAAAAATTTCTCTCGTACATATAACGAAATCTGCAATATCTGTCAAAATCGCTTGAACAACCATCTTAATCGTTCATAAATTATTATTATTCTTTTATTAATTTTGTTGATATTCTTTTTATTAAATTTAGATTAATACACAACGGCAATTCTTTCATACGTTGTTCGGCATAATGGACATCGTGGGGTCCTTAATAGATCCGCACATGTTTGGCAAGTACAGAAATGCATACAAGGTATAAAGATTCTTGACGCCTGTTCTGTCAAGCATACTCGGCACATCCATGGATTAGGTCCTAATTATTGCATGTAATTTTCATATTATATATAAAATATTACATTATTTTTTAAATATTTTGTAATTAAATATTTTACCAATATTATTTTCGTCTTCTATATTTTCTGGCTCTGTATCATTATTTTCATCATCATTTTGGACGTCATTTCTAATTACATTACTTAATAGATCGGCCATACCAAAGGCTGGAAGATCTCGTGCCGTATGTAATCGATTCCGTCTATCGATATTTAGATTGTTATCTGAAATATATTTTTAACTTTAATATATATTATATATAAAAAATTTTATTTAATTATAAATTAAATTAGTTTTTAGTTAAAAAAAAATAATATAGTTTGTATACAAAAGTCTATTCTGAATTGTATTTTAATTATTCTACACTGAGGAAAAGAAATTGTACAATTTACATTGTAACATTTTGAGACTTCCGATTGGTTAAAACAATTGAATTCCGTCATTTCATTGGATCACGTGGATACTATTTCAAATTATAAGTATTCGTATTACCAACGATGTACATATTTCTCTTTACAATTTTGTTTTCTCAGTGTAGAAATTTGATCAGTAATATTATTATTCATCAATACCTTCTCTTCTAACAAGATCATCCAAAAGTAATGGTCGCTTTTGCACAATTCTTGCATCATATTTATAGTCTATAATTATTTATGTTATTAATAATATAGAATATTTATAAATAACCAATTATCAATATATTATTGATATTGAATACCTGTCATTGGTGTTATAAGGTGTATCATCTCGGCAGTTTGAATCCGATGAGATGTCAAAAAATTTTTTAACGTTATTCTAAAAAATAAATATTTATTAAGATTTTGTTCGTAAACCTTAACATTTTACAATGTTAATTGTACAATTTCATTTTCTCAGTATATGATATATTTTAATTGAATTAATTTTATAATGTGGCTAAAGTACAGGTCGAGCTTGTCCCGAAATATTTTTTTAAAGCAGCAATTATGCTGCTAACAGTTACTATGTCAAGACCGTCTTGCGCGCGATTTATGCAGCGGAATGCGTTGAAAAGAAATTTCTAGAGTAGAGTGTGGTTTTCTCCATTTAATGATGATAGGCAGGACCTCACGCGCCCCCTGCCCTTACCAGAGAAAAAGTGAGGAAACGAATAATTCGAGATCGCTCGCAAAATAAACCGTGGTTTGGGCAAGTGTTATACGTCGGATTGCGCTGAAAATAAATTTACAGTGTAGAGTGTGGTCGATTCCATCCATTGATGAAGCTGAAGACCTCAATTTACCTCCCTTCTCAGAGTAAAAGTGATAAAAATTTAATGATTTATTTATTTAAAATTTATTATTTATTTATTTATTTATTTATTTAAAAAAAATTTTTTCGAGTCAAGCTTGAGCTTAACTTCAGCTTTACATATTTTATAACAATATTATCTTATAACGCCTCGTACAGAACAGTGACGTTCTATTGACGTTCATTACAGGTCTTTGTAGGGACTTTGGGAGGTCGAAAACACGTTCTTATGTTGTCCAAAAGAGGTCTTTTTAACGTCAATACTATAGCCGAATGTCAAGTAATGCTGTCGTGAATAGAACGTCTATGATGAACGTTCACAAAACGTTACTTCTTCAAATATTTAGACAGGAATCGAACTCGCAAACTTCAGCGTAGGAGACCAAAGTCTAGCCGCACGGCCAATACGACATGTGACAAACTAATCTTACTTTCAAATGACAAGCGCGTCTATTATAAAATAAAAGTTAATGTATTCCATGTTATTATAAAATATATTTTAAAATAAAATTATTGAATTGTTTTTGCAATATATAGTAAAAAAATAAAATTTGTGCACATTTATTTATTTAATAGACCATCAGTTTTAACATTATAATAGCTATATTTGTCATTTAGAAATAACACTTATTTGTCATGTAGTCGCATTGGCCATGCGGCTATAGACTTGGGTGTCCTATGCTGAAGTTTGCAAGTTCGATTCCTGTCTAAATATTTGAAGTAGTACATTTTTTTTGCAAATTTAATACAATCGTACATTTATGACAGAACGTCTTAAGTACGTTTAATAAACGTTTTGTAAACGTTCATCAAGGACGTACTATTCACGACAGCATTACTTGACATTCGGCTATAGTATTGACGTTAAAAAGACCTCTTTTGGACGACATAAGAACGTGTTTTCGACCTCCCAAAGTCCCTACAAAGACCTGTAATGAACGTCAATAGAAGGTCACTGTTCTGTACGGGACTTAATTTAATATTAAATGTTTTCTTTTCCATAATGATCATATAATGTTAATATAATATAATACAATATGTTACAATGAATAGAATTACATACTCGTTGTTTAATAATTTTCTTTGATTTGTACTTATTATTCTACATTTTGCGGATATTGATCTTGGAATCCTAATTTTTTCATTATTATTTCTCTGACGTGTTATATTTTTATCTAAGAGAAGTTGTACTTTATCTAAATAATTATATATTATTCATTATAATATTATATATAAAAAAATAAATATATTAAATTTGTAATTTAAACATTACCAATAAAGGTGCATAATGACGGACGAAGATGAAAATATATTCTACTATATTTTTCATAGCACTCAATATAATTATTGATTCCGTTATCGCAGTTAAAAAAACTTATTTTATTACAAGCCGGTAATAATATATTCCTCCAAAATACCATGATATTTTGTATTTCAATATTTTCTGTAGCAAGCGAGTCGCAAGATGCTTGTAAAATCCTCTCAGCATCAGGAAACAACTCTGAAGGAATCCATGCAACGTTAGCTGCCATATTAAATAATTCAAACAAATCAAATCTTAATCTCAAATATTCCCATTGTTCAGATAATGCCTATAAATAATTTCAATTATATTGTCAGTACACACGTTGTTTGTACGTTGTTTTTTAGAGCTTTTCGTATATCAATGTCTTTAAACTTACTTGAAAATAAAATGTATAACATGAATTAATTTTTGCATTAACAAATTTTTGACGACTACTTGTGATGATATTTTCATCAAAATTCGATGTTAATAACTCAATGGAATTAATTAATTCTGGAGCTAATTCCACAATTTTGTTCCACATAACATCGTATAATTGATGACTATTGCCTTTTAGCAGTATCAAAGCAGCTAAAAATCCCTGAAAAAAACAATTATAACAAAATAACTATTATATTTCAATGATACTTAAAACATATAAAAGTATGTTATAAAAATTATGTAATCAATTAATATATTTGTATTAAATTAATTTAAATATATTTTATAATAACTGATACCCTTTTATCTCCTTCATATGCATGAATAGAAATGATCTCACTGGCGCCACAATTTGCTGGTACTACCTGTAGGAATAAACATGATTTTTATAATAATAAATATGCATATAAAGCTGAAACACAGAAATAAACATTTTTGAATATAGGTAAAACTTATTAAAAATTGATGAATATATTATGAAAGTTGGAAAAATCTTATGTGAATTCTTTTAGGGTTGTTTATTAAGTTTACTTACAATATAATTTGGGATAATTAGCATTGTTTTTGTATTTGACAGTGCCTGTAATAAACTGTTATGAGAAAAAATAATTCCTAGTTCATTTTCAAAATTGAATATTCCTTTATAATAATCATTTATAATCGAATACGTTTCTAATATATTGGGAAGCTCTTGTAATGATAAAAGAGAAATCGGGATATGGTGTTTTCGCTCAGAAGCCATTTTGTAACGCATTGATGAAAAAGAGAGTAATTGTCCAATTTGAGGATTACTAAATATTTAAAAAGATAATTATCACACAATAATATACATATTAACATTATTTATTTGAAGTTAATTTTGTTTGTTAAATATCAACATTTTATCTCTTTATTTTGTAAAATTATTATTAAAAAAATTATTTGTTTTTAATTATTATGAAACTTAATAATGAACCCAACCTGAAGATTGAAACGTCGTTGAAATTTGATTTATACGTTGTTTTATAATTTTGATATTAAATAATGTCTTAAAATTTGATAAAATTTCATCAAATCATCAAATTTTATCAAAAATAATAATACTTCAAATGGAAAAAACAATATATACAATTATTAATTTAATAGTATTACCGTTCACAAACGCTTTTAAAAATTTCTTTATAGTTCGTGCTATTTTTAGCCAAATTAAGCATTTCCTGTTCCATTCGATACTTTTCTAAAGCATAAATATCTGGCACGTCTATGTGGGGCCAATGGTTTCTCTTTGTAGAACCATCAGCTATTATTTGAATAGTAGCTTTACAATGACAGCTGATGGTTTTCGAGCACCTATAAACATACTCTCCTGTGATATGTCTAAACCCTTTATGATATTTATAACCAGCATTATCCAGTATTATTTCTTTCCTTCTAGAAACTATAATTTCCATTATGATGCTTTCTATAAAACATAAATTTTGCATTATTAACTTATGAAAATATTATTTATGTAGATGTATTTCTATACAAATCAAATTTATACCGATATATATTTATTATAACCAATATATTGGTCATTCAATACTATATGGCAGATATTTATATAAAATAATATTTTGTGAAATATAAAAAAAGCATAGTCTTATGACATTTAAAATACAAATACTATTAATTTAGTAGTAACATAAAATTCATATTTATATCAATTTATTATATAAATTTATAGATATTTAACTTACCTTCAATACAATAAATTCATTAATAAAACTATTCGTTTATTATATAATTTTTTTAACACACAAATCATAAAATGTAAACTGTCGTGTCCATTTGAATTATAATTATTTATAAGTTTTTATTAAATGTAATTGACAGTCGAGTTATGTCAACATGTATTAATGTCATAATTATTGGTTAAGTGATGAGATTATAACCAATATATTAAATATAGTAAATGGAATAAATACAATATATATAATAAATAATTTAAACGATAAACATTTATTTATTATAAATTAAATAATTTGATCCTCATGTAAAGTATAAATAATTAAACTATACATTTAATATATGCTTATAAGATACTTGTTTATGAAAATATTTGTAAATATTTAAGTTCGTTAATAAGATTTAATACTCATAATACTTTTTAATTTTATATAGCACTTGAAATACATTTTAAAATTTTTTATAATGGAAGAAGTTTTAATCGGCAACAGAAAAACATATTATTATAATGGCTTTACATACTCGTACGAAGCCACTTACTGCAGATACAGATGTAGTCAACGACAATCACAGTATTGTTTAGTCACATTAAAAGAGTTTGATGACGGAACCGTCAACGTATGTGGAGAGCATACGCATGCTCCAAACTTTAATTTAATTGAGGAATACCGAATGGTTCATCAGATGCGAAAATTGGCAAGAGAAACTAGTGAGCCAGTAAAAAATATTTTTGATCGTGTTTGTCGAGAGTAAGTTAATTCGTGATATATTTTTTGCATGAAATATGAGAACAAAAAAATTACTAAAAAATTAAAACACCAACCCCAGAAGACAATTTTAATTGTCTAATAGTAAATGTTTAATTGTCTAAAAATTGTTTTAATAGTTAATGTAAAAAATATAAACTAATAACAAAATAAAACTAAAAATTACATTATATTACGTAAAAAATCTTTATATATAAATATTGAAATAATCATTTCATTTTCTATAAAATGATTTTATAATTATATTGCACTATTAGCAGCAGAAATTTTGATTATTATTGTTTTATACATTTATATTTTTTACTACATATTTTTTAATATTAATTTAATAAACTCTTTAATAATTTTTGCTAGAAAAATTATTTAAACTTCTGTAATAATAGAACATAACAATGGAATTTTATTATTTCTACGACAAACGTGTGTGAGAGTGTTATTTTACATATTATGTTTATATTTTTATTTTATATGTATATCTATATATTATATATTATAAAAAAACTAATTACTTAACATTAAAGGAAATTATCCGAATTTAATGTCTATTTATTTTATATGTAAATTTTGCTACGTCAAATTTACTTAAGTCATAGTAAAAAATTACTAAAATTTTATGTATAATTCCAAAAATTATACAGGATTTATTAAAGATTTCTGCAATATTAAGCAATGCAAGTTTTCTAAAAAAAAAAGTTAATGATACTTAGTGTATCTTCTGAGGTAGTTCAAAGTTTATCTTTGAATGCATCCAAAAATTATAAAACGGTTATATTATTAATGTTATATAAATATATTTATAATTCATAAATGCATTTAAATTGATCAAACATTAATATATATGAATACATATATATATAGGAATGCTAATGTAGCAAAAAATTTGACATACAATTCTTTGAGAAGTGTTTTACAAAGAGAGCGGAGAACTGTCCAACCAAAATTACCTCAAAATTATGCAGAACTTGTGCAAGCTGTCAGAAATTTTGAACCTATACACAATAATTTTGTTGATCATGTTACAGCTTCTGATGGAAGTCACGCATTATTATTTTCGAATGGGAAATTATTAAATAATTTAGATTCATCACAGCATATACTTGTTGATGGAACATTCGCTGTAAGTTATTTCTCTTCGTGTAAACATTTGCATTATTATAAATATTAATATACTTGTAAATATAAATAAAATACTAATTAATAGGCAAATAACTAGGCAATTTTAATTGAAAGAAAAATAATTAACAGGTACTTCCGAAAAAGCCACGAAGTGCGCAATTGTATATTATACATACTTTCAAAATAAATAAGGTATGTTGCATAAATGAAAATAAATTTGAAGAATTTAGTTAATTTATTACATTATTAATTTTCGTTATATTAAATTATTCTAATTTTTTAATTAAATGTAAAAAATATGATGAGTGTGAACCAGCAACAATGCAATAGATGAGGAAACCAATGTGCTATCTTTATGTTTTTATCTTTATATTATTTTATTATAACATTTTCACTTAATGAGATTAAAAATCAACATTTTTAGCAACTTTGCCAATTCGCAGGAATACGTATCTTACGTAGTAAGATATGTAGTAATACAGAAAAAAGTATAATATATGTTAAAATTCCCTACAATGCAATTGAGGATACTCACTATTTTCGTACGGAGTTTCAGTCCTGTTGATTTAAAAAGTATACAAAATCATTAATGTAACCCATCAAATTTGCATGTGCTAAGTTTTAGCATTGACGCGGGAATGCTTTGCCCCAAACCCTCTTCAAATTATAACAAAATTATCCTTACAAATTTGGTGAAGAAAATTTACGGAAGTATCCTCAAATGCTATACGATAAACAAATCGTTCAAATTTCTACTCGCCATTGCATATATGGTAAATAAGATATCTACTGGTTTTCAAATGTTATATGTTAGTAATAAATATCACTGTATTCATATTATTCTAGAGCTTACCAGTGCTATATATTTTATGCGAAAAAAAAACGAAATGTCTTTACAATGCAATTTGGTTTAAAATTTGTGAAATTCTTCCAAATTTTAAAAATAATTTAAATACAATTATGGGTGATTATGAAATTGCGCAAATTCGCGCATTGGAGGAAAATTTCCCTCGTGCTAAATATATTGGATGCTGGTTTCATTTTACACAAGTATATACTTTTTTATTTTTTTTTCGACTATATAAAAAGAAATAATACACTGAGAAAACGAAATTATTATGCGGAAAAGGTTTAATAATCTATTTTAACCAATAGATTTGCTTATTTAATCAATTAGCATCCCCAATATTAAACTATTCAAATTGTACAATATCGTTCTCTCAGTCTATATAAAACTATATATTTCCTTTCACCTTTTATGAAAATAAAATAATATAATATGTAATTACAGGCTACTAGACGAAGACTGAGAAAATTGCGATTAAATAATGTACCAATGAAATTTATTGGAATGGTTATGAGTATTCCCTTATTACCAGCAAGCATGTTTGAGGAAGCATTTCAATGCTTGGATGAAGAAGTTGCTACTTTAAATAGATATCCTCGACTTATTACATTTATGCAATACATGCGTAGAACGTGGCTTCGAAAAGCAAATATTGTAAGCGTGTTTGGATCTCCAATTCGTGCCAATAATTTTATTGAAAGCGGAAATAAATATATCCGCGTTAAAATTGGAGTGCATCCTATTCTTTGGTTGTTTTTAAGTACGTACATTGAGCAAAAAGTATAGCTATAATATTACTATACACTGAGAGAAATAATGTATTAAATATTACAACGTATATGATGAATCCTATGACGGCAGTGTTATGCAGTGATAATTGCATAAAACGTTGTAATATGTATTGAAAACGTTTCAATAAATGCA
>JABFQC010004561.1:0-12541 GCA_022817085.1 Psilanteris sp. ZL-2020
ATAATATGGCTCGCGATCATTATCCAACCATTTTGCCTTATCTATATTCAATACTTGCCAGCCTCTTTGCCAAATTTTTGCCTGATTTTTTTTTTCCAGTTACCTTACTTTTTTTTTCTGCGCGGGAACGTATACACACGGTCTTATTTTACGAACTTTTTAAATTATGTCTTTATTTAAGATTCGGGTGTTTATAAATAATAAATTATATGTAAAATAAATTATATAGGATTTAGGTGTATCGAAATTCTACGGTTACTGTTGCAGCTAAATAATGTGCTTCCGTTATTCAATTAATTAAAGCGGTTTTGGGTACATTCTTAATTTCACGGAATTATTTCTATAGCTCGTAAAACGTGTTCCAATGAGATTGGTCATGGAGAAATCGATAAGGGAAGCTTTGTAGCTTTCAGGTGGTGCAGTTTCGATGTCTTTGTAATCAGCAGAATTTCGGAGAATAAAGATTACTACGGTGGTTGAGGAATTGTAACTAGTAGTTGAACATTCTACACTAATATACTAAGGCAAATAACAGAGAAAAATGTATTTTAAGATAAATAAAATTCAAGTTACATTAAAATAGAGATATTAAAAATAAATTATAAATGAAAATATATATTTATAATGTTAATGATGAGGGTCTTGATCGAATACGAGGATATTATTTTATGTACATATTATTTTTATATATATTAGTTTGTGATTACATGTATATATTATTATTTATTTTATCTAAAGTAATTAATTTGCTGCAATAAATAACTAATGAAAAGTTTGATAACAACAAAAGATAAAAGATACAAAAGTTAAATTAAAATGTATACAACAATTTGCTTTTTTATGTAAATTAAATTCTCATTTAATTTCAATATTTGTACATTTTGTTTGTATAAATGTGAGCAATAATTGAGATATTTTAGAAAACATATTTTCAGATTTCATAATTTTTATGTAAAACACTGAACATAATTTTTATGTAGAAACCAAATAAAATTTTTTATTTCTTTGATTTGTTATGTATTTGATATGAATGTGTTTTGAATCAAATAAAAATATACAGGAATTTAATATAAAAAGTTATAAGAAGTTAAAAGGTCGATAAAAAATAAACCCGATAAATTTAATTAATGAATATTATTATTAGTATTAATTTTAAGAATAATTTGTTAAGTGAGTGCAAACTATAGTAGAATGTGATGTTGCACTATATTTAATCGAATCAGTAAAATGAAAAGACTAATTATATTATGAACGTAAAAAATTATTTATATGTGTAAAATATAATTATAAGGTAATACTCATTAATCATTAATATCAACATATCATATATAAATGTAACAGATTGTAATTCAAGAATACGGAATTAACGTTCAATTAATGTTATGTTTAGATTGAATTTCAGGTCAATTTAATGTTTCTATAATAACATTAAGTGTGGTTAATAAATTAATAACGTTAATTGTGGTTTATAAGTACTATTTTTCTCCTCGTGTTACAATAAAAATTACAATTTAAATTACATCTTAGTACAATATTGTTGAAATATCAATTAATTGAATTTCCTTATATTTATTCATCTCATTAATTGATGTCAATAATTATTTGGCTATCTATATATACTGAGAATGTGTTAAAAGTCTATACAATTGGCTTTTTGTTTAAAGTAAAATAATCTAAACATTTTGTTGTTATTATAGTTCATTTAGTAAGGCAATTGTTTTTGTTTTTGTAGTAAGGCAATTATATTATTTAAGCAATATAGATTACAATCTTAATATTTTACACACACACATATATATACAAATATCAAATGGTATTTGTCAGAATATTTAAATTTGGCAACGTAGTAAAATGTCACTCATAAGTACTAGTATATAAAAAGTTAGTATTTGTCAGGATAGGTCCCCACAAGCATTGATCGAAAAACATAACCAAGTGGTTCTCATGTGGACAGGCCTGAAAAATACGGTGCTGGGGCCCTCATGAATTTTGGACATGAATTTTATTAGAATTTTAAAGGGTTAGCGTTCAGAGCTTTTATATATATAAAGATAGTAAGAAAAAGATTTCATTATTCATTTTATGATACTCAATAAAAAGATAGGAATTTATTAAGAGTCTGCAAACAAAGTTTTTGAGTATATACAAGTTTTTTATACTATTTTGTCATCTGTAACTAATAAGTTTGTTTAAGAAAGGGTTGCTGATTTGCATGCCATTCGTATAACCAATTAATTGATCGTCACTCATCTCATTATTTATTTTAAAAATATATAAAAATTAAGTTAATGCAAATTTGCTTGACCTCAATATTAGAAGTATAATTATGACAGTAGAAAAGTGTACAGTGTAAGGATTACGAAGATTGTTATACGCGTAAAAAATGATGGTTGAAAGACTATTGTTTCACAAACTCGAAAGCTTTCTTCAACAGTAGAATATATTATTTTTGTAAGATAAAAGATAAAGTAATTGATTTTTTTCGCTTTACGATTGGTTTTATGCCTTTCTTTAAGTTAGAATTATTCTTGCTTACATCAAGCGTCGTTTAGTTGCTGTTGTTTTTGCTTGCTTAAACAACATTAAATATAAATTAACATACTCGAATATACATGTTTAATTTGCGTAACATATAAGAAATGGTTAATATATCGTAAATATTAGTGGCGAGATAAATACGATACATTATTTTGTTAATACTTGGTATTTTTTTATTTAATATATGTCAACCGTAAAATATAGTGTATATAAATGTAAAATAAGTACAGTGGTTTGCTATTAATAAACAAAATATAAATAATGGCATATCTCATATATTACATTCTCGTAATGAAATCTTTCAAATGAATGGAATAAATTAAGTTCACTTGTTATATTATTAAACCAGTGTACTAAATTATCAAGTCGTTGTATGTTCTATATATGTATGCAAAATTAAAAGAATTGTAACAGTGTATTTTTACTTCTTTTTATAGTAATTATATGAAATAAAAATTATACATTTAGAATAATCCATTGAATCTATAATTCGGATAAATTTAGTATTGATTAATGTTACTTTGTAATTCTACTTTTTCCTGTCTGATTATGCTATAATGAAAAACCTACAGACGTTGACTGGTCGTGAACTATAGGTGGTTACAGAGTCTGCATAACTAAACGTTTTATCTTCGGCGCGCCAAATCGTTCCAAATAATAACGTAAAAAAAAGAACAGCTTGCACATTAAATTTTGCCATAAATATGTTTAAATGTATACGCTTTTACGGAAGCTTATCGGACTGAAAACTGAAGCTATAAGGACTCTTGTGAAAACCTACTTCTGCTATATAATTATGTTTGTCCATTCGTTGCTACGGAAACGACCTAATCAATTTTGTCTGTAATTGCTAGTATGACTTTTTGCACTTTTCTGTTTTTGTTTTTGGTTTTTTGTTTATAAATTTTCTCTACTTTTATATTACTAGTTGTGAATACCGTAACCAAACGAAATGCTATATTTAAATTTACAACAATACACTTTTTGTAAAGCAATTATTAAATTTATAATGAAATGTGTTTTCGACTGAAAAAATACCAGATCGTATATTTATATATTTTAATAAAGTTATAATAAAATAAGATAATTAAATGTAACTTTTTTAAGGTTTATGTTTAATATTCTAAATAATAATTTACTATAAATTTTAATTTATATGTGTATATTTTTTTAATAAATGCATTAAAAATATAATAGTGTCAGGATGAAAATTATAACAATTTTTTTTTCTGTTTTTGGTTAGTTTTCTGTACTGTAAAAAAACATTTTTTTACATTTTAAATATTATTAACTTCTTTGATTATTTTAAATAGAGATTAGTTTTTATTCTGGCGTTAGTTTTTTACGATAAAGAAATCAACATCCTACGTTGAAGCAAGAAATTGTCATTTTAAAAAACCCAGAACTATGTTAAATTTTAATGAAATGACACTATTTTTTTACTTTGAGGTTTAAATCCTAGATTTTAAGGTACTGTTGGTAAATCTTATTATCATCTTTTGTTTCATTCACCCTACTACCCACATTTTATTGTAAATAAAGGTCGAATTTAAATTTTTTAATATGCTCCACGTGGAGCTCATTGGTTAGATTTTGCACATAATGTGGATCATTTCCACCTCTTACTTACATTACGGATAAAAATTTATTCTAAGCGGTGGTTTACGAAAATAAAGATGTGGAAACATGCGTTTTTAACTGACCACCCTTAAAATAATGTGATCTTTTTAAGGTCACATGAAATACAAAATTTGACCTGAGTTCAACGTCGTGCACATTAGGTTTATTATCAACACTTATCGAATTGAATTGATTTCTTCTGTTAAAATATTAAGTGTACAAAGTTTCACTTGAAAGAACACTCATCCGGGTAATGATTACCGTCAACGCTGCTTAACTTCCTTCATAGTGGTATGATGACGCTTCGATTCATCCGTGTACTTGAATTAATCACCATAGGAGTTTCATACTATTGCATTAGACTTGATAATTAATGCATTACGGTAGACGTTATTGATGTGGCATATCTGGCTCGAAACCAATACGTTACTGGTAGTCAATTTTGACCGAGTTTCGATAAACTCATTTTCACTGTCATTTCGGTATGTTATTCATTATTTGGTGGATACTGTACAAACTTTAACGAGTTTAATGTTATGTTACTTTAAAAAACGGTCGTGCGGTTAACCATTGTCAAAAATTTATTTGCCCAGGTCTGGTTAACCGTAATTAGGCTGTCAGTAAACGGCCAGTACCGATCCATTTTTAATATATTCTGACAATTTTCACATGGTTTTTACCACCCAACGGAGAATTCATAGATGGATATGATGATTACGTGATTATCGGGACGGTCACTGAAGTTCGTATGTTGCGATAGGTGCAACGCAGATTTAAAGAAATCTTCAGGGATCATATACATGACAACATTAATTTTTAATTGAAACGTAAATTCGTTGAGTATGAGAATTATTGAAAAAATGCTTGCTTTAGTAGCTTTTGTATCTCTACTCAAAATAAAAATATATTATCACAATTACAATGATATTAGTTGGTTATTTGCGTAAATTTTGTCCACGATGGAATAATATTGTGATCTTTTGGGGTAGCGGAAAGTATTCGCCGACTGGAGTTAAAAAATGAAAGAAGCAGATGAGTAGAAATCACAGATTGCATATCTGAAAAAAATAATTTGATAGTGATGGTGATTGAAATTGATGTCGCATTTATGATTTTTATATTTGAAGAGGAACATACTTAGTTCCATGTGTATACATTTTTCGAGATTGAAATGACAATATAAACTTGGTTATTGTGGTTAATAAAGTGTATAAGAGGAGATGAAAAAATCCACAGCAGTATTGCTATCTAAACTGGAGAAAAATGGGTAGGGCAATTGGAGGGCCTTTGTTTAATCAGCTCAACTTCACTTCACCTGACAACTTGAAGAGGCTGATGGATAGATATATATTAGAGAAATATTTGAATTTCTCCCTTCTCTTGAATTAGTATCACAATGTATCCACTAAGAGGTGTATTGTCATATTTATTTTGAAGATTAGTAGTGAATAAGTTTAATCGTGAACTGAATTATTAGGAGAAATTTGTTATAGTAAGAGGTAAACGTGTAAAAAATTTAAACAGGATGTTTATAAGAATAAATTGAGTATAGTAAATTACTATAGTTTATAGAATAGGTTTTGAAACTATGTTTGACATAATGTTTCCATAAATATGTATTTGTCAATATTCTGTATATTTAATTGTGTAAGTATATAATGTGTTAGACATTCTATTTAGTATTAAATTAGTAACTTTAGAACTATATTGTTGAATACATACATTAATCAATATATTAGTTTAATTAGAATAAAATGAAAATGTATTACTTGGGATTAAAAATATAATGTAATGTAAATGTAAACATTAAATTTAAAACTAATTTAAGATAATATTTCCGTTAAAATTAATTGATTATGTTTAAAATTATACACTTAATTTAGCGTATCTACTTTATTATCATTTATTTATATGCGGATTATGGAGAATATAATGGATTAATAAATAAGTGAATTAATTGTTATTTTTTCTATTCTTTTTATATTACTTCCAGCTTATTTAAATCGTTTACATTACACTTCATTTTTTATAAACATGGAGAAATAATAAACAAGATGTTTATTATTGTTTAATACACAATAAAATGCATTTCACCCTTGTTATTAGTTCAAGTATGTTACCTTTTGTTCGATATAAGGAAGATTGTTTTTGACTTGTCTAACACAAAATTACTTCTGAAACGTTTGTATAAAAAGAATCGTGTCGATTGGAACATCAACAATCTAAGTGTGAAAAGTGTCGAACAAACTTATGCAGCTTGAATACTGTCGATTTGAGAAAACTTTTATTCTAGAAAAAAACTAGAAGTTTTAAAAGAACGAAGACGTATTTATAATCGGTAAATCTCCTGTAGAAATAATGACATAAACAGAGAGTTAGAAGTATATAAACCTTATTATTTCATATTGTTATGTTAATAGTCTACATTAAAACATATTTACAATTTGGTTTTATTTTATTCAAATTGATATCTGTTTCTAGAATATTACAGTTTATAATAAGTAAAGAACAATTTTTACTTTCAAAGTTGTCGTTACAGATTTTGTTTGCTACAAAACATACAATTTCGATATATGATATCAAGTGAATTTTTATGGATACTGCTAAAAATGAGATGAAATCTTGAATTCTGGTGACATTACTATATCCAGCAATCGAAAATCAATTAAATCTAATTAGAAATTCTAAATTGAATTGGTTTTATATGTGATTTAAATTGAAAAATTAATGTTTCATTTTAAAAATACACTGAGAAAAAAATTTATAGACAAATGTCCTTATATTTAATTTATTTTACTATACTGCATTATGATTATGCAGGTATAAAGAGCATTTTCGTACAAAATTAATCAAGTGCATATTAATTTTGTTTACAAATTCTATGAAATTACAAAAAAAAGTTTTTCCAATTGCGTTGTATTATGTTTCATAAATTTTTACTACACTTTTTTTCCATATTACATGAATTACTTTTATATATATTTATTTATTCGCTCAATTATGCTTCAGGTAAAGACCTGTATAGCTGACAAATAGAATAAAATAACATATTGCATAATATATTATTTAAAAACCTCGGTCCGCTTCCGCGAGACTTGATATATAGTATATCAATTTTTAGGCGTTACATTGCTGTTTAAAAAGTGTGTAAATAGTGTTTGTTTAAGGATTGGTAAAATAGGAGACATTTTCACATACTAGTTAGTACATTCTATAATTTAACAGTAGTCATTATAAAAGAATGATCATCATAAATTGAAATATTTTTTCATAAATATATAAGAAAATAGAAAAATTATTTTCAACTTTCTAGAAGCTTAAATTTAATTAAATATAACGTAAATTTATTTTAAACAATTTACAATATTTTACTTATAATTAAAATTCTTTCTGTAAATTAGTGATAAGTAATTCAAATTATAATTTTTCAATTATCACTAATTAAGTTTGGAAACTATTTTATACAATTTGATAATTTATATCTATTATTTGTAATATTAAAATTTAATTCAATTTAAAAAGTGCCCACATTTTGATTTCCACTTTGGATCTATTATTTCACAATTAACAATTTAAATTATAAATTGCAAATTGGAATTTCACAGTTACTGCCAATTCAACATTGGGGTATACAAATTAATGCAATGAATATACATTTCAAGATTTTGAATCATATTGTAAAATGGATATCCAAGAAAGATAGATAAGAATTTTGGGTATTTGTGAGCAATTACTCCTCCCTACCCCCTCAATGATAAGTGTTGATACATAGACTCACGTAGAATTTTATGTAGAATTCGAAAATGACAGAATTATTCTCCAAAAATTGTATTTAATTATATAGAACTGGATATAATTAATTATAAGGATCCAACACTGATATCTTACAATTAAAGGTTAAACAAATTTCTTCTTTTATTAATTTTTTAAATTAAATTTAAAAATTAAATAAAAAAACTGTATTTATAATTTATCTTATATATTATAAGATAAGGTTTGAACTTTAAATATGATTTATGTTCGAAGAAACTTATCTGAAAATGGTTATAAAATATAGTAAGTATATTTTTATCCGCATAGTCGAAATAAAATAATTGAATGATACATTTTAAAAGAAGATAATTATTTTTTTTAAATTTATTACGCAATCGAAAGAAAAATTTGCAATAATAATTTTTTATATGTTAAATAAAATGATATAAACTTTAAAGGGATTATTATTAAATAGTAACTTTAATTGTAAAAAACACATATGTAATATATAAGTTGATACTTTTGACGTTTGCTTTTTGAAATAAAGCTTCAATTTATTATCGTTACACTACTTGTTATAATGATCCTCATGTACTGTATTAAATATAATTTATTGTACGTTTTTCAGTAATGTAATTCAACTGCGATTTTCTCTCACGGTTTTATTTTAAATAGAAATTGGTAATATACTTGTACATTTAGTATTATAACATACTAGTTTTATTAATATACTATTTTAGAAATAAGTAAATTTTTATTGAAAAATGAAATAACGATTTATTTTATTTCTTCACTTGAACATATTTATAAATATATAATTTATAATTATATAAATAATATTATATGATAAACATAATATTATTATTATATTAAAAATAAATTAACAGTTCTTTTTAAATAAATATATATAAACGCACCTGAAAATTATTTGATAGTATTGTAAAATATTTTCTTACAAAATTGTCCTATGTGTATATCTAGAATGTTGTACGACAATTTATATCATAATTAAATTCATTTTGATGATAGTATGTAAGTTTTCTCTAATATTTGTAATGTTACCTTACGCAACGTAATATTTATAAAATAAATGCGTTTTCATATTATGTAATTTTAATTGCAAAAATGTTATCTGTACATTATATAAATAAGATAAACTTTATTTAAATTATTTAACTTTATTTCATTTAATTATAAATTAAAAGAAATAATGTCTATGTATACATTAAGAGAAATTTGGTAGCAAAAATTAAAGAATTGCACGGAGAAAATGTTTTATCAAAAATACTATATTTACTACTACACGTATTCTCTTTATTACTGTATAGATTACTATATAATATGAAATGATTACTATATAAATGAAAATAATTTTCTTTATTACTGTATAGATTACTATATAATATAGTAATTTTTCGTAGATTGTTTGCAATACTGAAACAAAATATAGTAAACTCTTTATTTCCAAAAACTCCATCCTACTATTAGTAGTAAATATAGTAATTTTTGATAATACGTTTTCTCCGTGTGGTATTAATATTACTAATTGGTAGTAAGAATTATGTTAATTGAGCATTACGATTAACAAATGATAATTTTTAAAATGTTTTGTGTTAATTTTTGACAATTTTTATTTCATATTATAACACGAAACATGTTAAAAATTATCATTTATCAGTCGTAATGCTCATTTAGCATTATTCATGTATATTTCTAATACCAAGTTTCAGTGTATGTGTACGGAATAACGAATTATTAACATCAAAGTATAATGTTAAAATGGATGAAAGGTCGATCAACCTACCGATTGATAATTATGTTGAGTTGCCATTATAAAAATAGCCTACTTGGGTGATCTTTCATTCGGGGGAGGATTATTACATAATATAAACATATACGTTAACTTTTGAAAAGAAATATACATAAAGTTATTATTTCATTATTATCATTTTATAATTTTATAATTACTTTAATTATAATTCTACAGACCTGTTATTTTGACATTTTATATTTCATTACATTTGTCATTTAATTTAAAATTTGCCTACGTTTTAATCTTTCATTAGAAATTTAAGTGAACGTTAATGTATTTGTGATATGTAATATGATAACGTTATTCTGTAATTCGATTTCAATTTATTATAGCGTAGAAAATAATATTATTCGAATTTTTGTAATCATTAATATATGCAATATTTGTAAATAAATAAATATATTACATTTAGCTTTATACATTCGGAAATCAATACGCTTTGATTTGAATTTTGATCTTTCGATCAATTATAGATCTTAACGATTAATAAAATTATGTAACATATTTTGTTGTATTATTATACATATTTTGATATTGATTATATTTGCCTCCAGTCAGAATAATTAAATATTATACGCTGTTATAAACATATGTTTGTAGTATAATACATATATCTATATTGTTATACATTCTATGATATAAGAATAATTTACGTCAAGAAATGAAAGTAATCTTGATTTTATTATTTTTTCATATGAATTTTTAGTTATGAGTAAATGATCTTAGAAAATTGCGGAAGTATTTATGTATAAACTGTAAAAATGTTATTTTATGCGACAAATGATAAGCACATCAAATAGCAGTCAAAGGCCTTATCACATCGAATAAACGTTTACAAATAGGCAAATATCTTTATATTGAAAATTTTATTGCTTTTTAAAAACAGGCATACAGAGCTCGGAATGGCAGTATAGTCGATTGAAAAACTATGTCCCCAGTGTGGTGCACATTGGATAACGTTAATATTGGCGTCATAAAATATGTAACATATAATATAAACAGTTTAATATATTTATGTATATATTCGATTCGAATCTGTAATACTCTCAAAATTGTATTAAGAAAAGTATCATCTTATGTATTGAGTATATAAATTCATTTTTAGCGAAGTTAATATTTATTTATATAATGCAAATGAATATCATAACATATAATAAATTGTAGAATTTTGACGATCACAAATATACAACTGTAATAAATTATACACGGAGAAAAAAAAAGTATTAAAAATTACTCATCTAAATAGCAAATCTGTGACAGTGATGTTCAATATTGAAATAATACATAAAATATCAGAAATTTTCAACAAAAATACACGTAACTTTTACTAATTTTATATGTATTATTTTCAAATAGAACACTATATAATCACTATATAATCTTTTGTGTTCAAATCAGTTTATACTTTCCATAATAATTGTACTGCAAAATAAAATTGTATATAGGCAATATTAGTAGGTCTTATTTATTATAAGTAGGCCTTATGTCCTTGCGATTTAATATCCCTAAATTCGTGAGATGATTAAATTTTCTTCGAGTATTAAAACAGTAATTCGACTGTAGATGAATTTAAAGCAAAAATTATAATTTAAATTATGCAAGACTGAGATTCAGAAAATGATCTGAAGTACTTATACTTACTTACGAGTACTATGTATGCACACAATAAAAATTAAGTAGTAACCTTTACCATTTAAATGGTTAACTGCAAATGTAAATAGTAATCTTCTCAGTTGTAAGTTGTAGTAATTTGGAGCAATAAGATTACACATTTATATGAATGAAAATATGGAATATATTATATGTTTGTTATAATAAAATGAAATTAAAGTCATTCAAGTGGGATTATAATTATACAGTTTAAAATTTAAAATTGATATTGAATATAATTTTAATAGACTATTTATATTTATTTATATAATGCACTTATATTTTTCTTAGTATACTTATAGGTTTAATAATATAGACATATATTTTTTAAATTCTTGATTTAGTAAATCTAATTTATCTACAATTATTTCTTACTATATCTAATTACTTTATTATTAAATGCAAATTTGTTTGATCGACTATTACAATAACAGAAATAACATACATTATTACTACAGTAAGTTATCATTGTTAGAAAGTTATCAATTGGAATAAAATGTAAGTAATGGAAAGAAAGTAAGTGTAGAAAGAAAAGAACAAAACATATATAATTTGTTATATGATTATTTGAAAATATTATATTTTATAATTACAATGATATGAAATTATAAGAATAAGTAAAAGTTATAGTTGTTCAACTAAAAAGTTTTATGTTTGAATTTACATTTATGCCATCTTTATAAAAGTTTGTATGCATTGTGCAGTTTTAATATAATTTAAACTTTTCGTTTTTACAAATAATTATAAAAATATATTAATAAAATATATTTAATATCTTTTGTTTGTAATTAAATTTTTCAAAATATTTCAACGAGTAACTTTCACCAATCTAATAATTATTAATGAGTCAGCACAGTTGCTGGTACTGAATTTTCGTTTCATGAATTGTTCTCGAGGACTTTCTTAATTGTAGTAATAAGTCAAATAAGTGAAATTTAGTTTATTCATGTTAAAAAATAATTGTAAATTGGTTATTTTATTAAAAAAACGTGTTTATAATATTTACCAAAGTAATAATTTTTATTTGTGACACAATTTAATCAGTCGGCATTACGTTTCCCATATAAAGTTTTGAAATAAAAAATGTAAAATATAAAATAATTGTCAAATATTTAGAGTTTGGCAAAGTTGAATTATAACGATAATATTTATATACAAGTGTTGATT
>JABFQC010004562.1:0-12539 GCA_022817085.1 Psilanteris sp. ZL-2020
CGATACAAGTTAATTATATAGAATTAAATTTGAAAAGAAGCTTTATCGTACTTTTATTAGAATTCTTATTTGTTTATAGAAACAATTTATAAAATTAGATGAAATATTCATTGAATAATTCGATATCCTTGCATTCTTCTTCCATATAGAAAGTGCAGTTTTTTAAATTAATTTACTTGAAATTGTTTCAAGAAACTGTATGTTGTAAAATAAAGCTTTTAATAAATACAATTTTCCGCAGTTAAAGAAGAAAAAATAAATTCGTTCAAATTAGAATCTTAACGCAAATAAATAAATTATAATAACGCAACTCGCAGATGCAATTTTTTAATTGAATGTTTAAATGGAAAATCTTTTTATAGTTGTTACACATTTTATATTTAAAATGTTGACATAGCCGGTGTAGTCAGCTTTTGCTCAGATACATTATATATTGTTAAGAATTTATAAATGTAAAGTATGTTGCGTAACTATACATTTTTGTGTTTAAATTACGTCAATTTTTTGCTTAATTATATAATTAAGAAATCGTTGTTTTTAAACATGATTCTATGTATTGATTAATATAAAGTTCGAAGTAGAGTCTATTGCTTAGATAAAGAGGATTGACGAAGCGCAGATCGATGAATTGAATTCGAAGCCAGGATATTTCCTCGTCGCTTAGCTTGGTAAAGTAAACGGATTAGCTACCGGAAATAAGTTCAATACGGCGGGTATGATATTTGTACGGCGAAAGGACTGGACGAATAATCACCAGACATATGATCAAGCTTAATTACGTGATGACATTTAATTTTACGCTAAAAGTAGAAAAGTAAAATTTTTTCGATTCATTATATAACGTTTCTATTTCGGTACTATAAATATCCTTTAATTTGCGCACAACATTGTTGGTACTAAATTTCTTTTTATTATTTATTATACTTTAATTCACATACATGTCAATATTCAATGAATTTACTGGGTCTACAGAGATTGTCAATTCAGAAAATGCCATGCGTCCATCTGAATTAGTATATATACATATGAAATGTTATTCAAATGAATTATTGTACAATAAAACGAATGTACAAAATAATGAGTTTTTTACGTGTAACAAATTGCATATATGATTTACGTTATAAAAAACGATTGTAAATGTTAACTATTTTTTAAATCAGTCTAGTGTTGTAATTTAAAAACAAATCACAAAATCAATCACAGAAGCTTTTATTATATATGGTTCCATTTTTAATGTATTACTTGAATAACTCTCAGTTCGCTTATTCACGAACTTTATTATTGCCAAAATAATACTTATCCCATCCAATATCCGGACTTTTATTATCTATACTTTTATCCGTTTCCTAGATAGTTATACAAATATAAGTTACAAAATTGAATGACGTTTAATTAATGAGTTAAATTATGTTGATTGAATACAGTAGGTATGATGGACAAAGACAAAATTGTACATAGGTTTTTATATAAATATTGCGTTACATATATAGAGTATATAATTTTTGGATAAATTTATTTAATGTTATCGCTTTGATTCATCTCGTACTAAAATAAAAGACGTATATTAAATGTGAAAACGGTTCTTATGATATACGGTTGGTTCATTTGTAATAAGTTCTGAGTGCATATAGTACATGGAATAATGAACTTATTTCGTCGCTGCAGTAGTTATACGAAGTAATGTCAGACAAGAGGTATTATATAAATATAAACAGATAGACGTGCATTCTACCGAAAGCGTTTATCTCCCGAGTCCGATTTGCTTACTATGTTCTACTAAACAAATATCAAGAAATAATTTATAATATCAAATATGTATTGTCTGCGGAAAATTGTGAACAACTTTTCAGTGTCCGTGTCATACATATATGCGAAGAAAATTAATTTCAAAACGTATTTTTAATTGCTGCTGTAATGGATTGATTTGAAAAAAGGAAATGGAAAACTTTTGTTAATTAAGACAGTAATTAAGTCGGCGAAGATAACAAATTCCGGCTTCGTATATATGTGTAGAAAGATTAATAAATCAATGTATTAAATGAATGTGAAGAGTAGCATGTTATATTTAATTAATAAATTATATGAATAAAGAGAAAAGAAATATGACTCTGCATAAGTTATAAGTGTATTCCATTCATTTTGAGATTAATTTAAAGCAAACGTCATAATTAAAAGCACCTAACAAATGAAAACTTTTTAATTCTTTATTTGAAATATAATTTATAATTATATATAAGATCTAATAATCTATTCGTTACGTAATTAAATTCTATATGGTATATATTTAAATTATTTTAGAATTTCATGTGAAAAGTTGGATATAAAACTAAACTTGCGCTAAAAATATATAAAATGCATTTAATTGTTACGATTATTCATTTATAATAATGTACAATGTTATAATTTAATGTAACGTATAATTGTATCTCAAATATATGTCATTTGAACAAAAATGGAGGTATAATGATCATTTTTTGTACGTATAATTTATGCTCCAACAATGCTAATACCTTTTCTAATTAATAGAGTTCATGCTAATGAATTAACCTGAATTTCCGGTACAAATTTAATCCACTTTATTAAAAAATGCATTTATAAATTAAACTCTTAAATGATTCAAGTAACAAAGGTCTGAAAGTACGGTGTTTATATTTGTAATGCTAATTGGGCCTCAATGTAAATCACATTGAACTTCGGCAAACACACATAGAAGGGATATGGCATTATTTATCGTCAACAATATTGTTTGGTCCATAAAGCCAATTATGGTACTTTTCTTCAATGAATAGTCATTGTAATAAAATATTTGTAATTGCAAATTCAATACGAATTGGAGAAATGGAAGGAAATTAATTCACATTGTACGAATACTGTTTTCTATGTATATATTATATGGAATATAATGTTTATTCTAGCGTAGTCCTTAATATTTGTTTGAAATTTAAGTTAAAACTAATATTATAATTATTATAATTAAAAATATTATTAATCGAATTTAATGTCTATCTAAAAATAAGTTAAACACTTTGAAAATACTTTTTGTGTAATGGAAATTTGAAATAAGTTTAAAACTGAATTTACAACGCACGAATATGATATTACGCTGAAAAAATTATTTGTGTAAAATTTACTATATTTTATAACGATTACAAAGAATAGATTTGCACTCATAATGAATATTCTTATCTATGATAGAATTACTATTATTTATAGAATATGAGTTAAAATATTATATTTAAACATAAATTAGAAAGCAACACATCTATACGAATTCTATATTTTTTCTGTCGGTGTATAATATAAAATACAGTATAACATTTAAGTTATGAATAAATTTCAATTTGGCAATAAATGTGAATTTATATATGAAAAAAGATTTGAAAAATTATTAAACATTAGCTATAAAAATTATGTATATTTTAACTGAAAATATTGAGATCGACCATTTGTGCGGCGAAGACGAAATGTTGTATATATATTTATGTTATATTTTTTATTGAATTTTAAGTTCACTCGTACAGAAGCGAACCGAACGGAGGAACTAGTAAGTTTTACGACGATGTGGACTTCATAACTGTCATTCTTATCGTTACGACCGACATTACACTAGTCGGTGTAACAGCATTGAAATTTCGAGCTATACAATACGCCATCAAAATGTTTAGTAAATTTTTTAGTTATAAGTTAGGGAATCTTTTATAAATTTTAAAGGAAATCATGACATCGTTTAGCACTTTAGCTTGCTTAATGGATTAAGTTTGTTTGGACACATTTTGTCAACTAGTGTGTTTTATGAATTTAATATTGCAAGCAACGGATTCGGTACGCAGAAAGCATTAATATTTTACGAGAAAATAAATTATAATAAAAATATTTTATATCATATAAAGTAATGATTTATTAAAAAATCTAATATCTAAGAACATATTAAAAATGGTTTACAAACAAATTTAATAAAAATACGAACGATTTATAAGCATGTGATATAGAGTATCACAAAAAAAACTCACTCGAGTTTTGTTTGAAGACGTGAAAGAAATGTTAACTGGTCTACTACAAATTGTATCTGCAATTTCCATAATATCATGCGGAGGTTACAATCAAATATTGAAAAGTTTGATTATGATTTTTCAAGATTTTTGTTTGTTGCTTGGAATAAATTCATTTGATATATAATATAGTTGATTTTATATATGTATATATTGTAAAGTAAAAATTGAAAACGATAAACGCAAATAATAGTTAATAATTAGAATAAGAATAACAATAAAATTAAACAATATAAAAATAAAATTATTATACAAATGTTCATATATACTTGAAAATTCAGCTTTGTTATAAAATTTAATTCAGTTCTTTTATAATTTAGCTCAAAAAACAATTTCAATATACAATTGTATAATAATGTTCAAATAAGATATTGATCTTCCTCATTTTGTCTATCTACATATTGTTAATTTAATGTTATTATAATGCTATGTATCTATTATACAATCATACCTAATCTTAATTAAATCATTATTAATTAATTCAGTTCACTTTTAAAAAATAAAGGTAAAAAATAATTAAAATAAACAATTAATAATTATAATCAAATTTATAAAATATAAAAGTATATAATACATTTTTGCATGTATAAAAATATGGGTGATTTCTGAAATTCTTCTGAAACTTTATTTTAGATATTTATATTTTTTATGATTACAAATTCTCTAGATTTGATGCTTATTTATATACTAATTAAATGTATCTTCATCAATAAGCTTAGTACAATACGGTAATTATCAAAAACGATATAAATTAAATGATTATTAATGAAACGAAAAATATTAATGAAAATAAACGAAACATATTTGATTGTTATGTTTTTACTTTTGCATATCATTTTTGAGTGGAATAAATAGTTATCAGGTAGTTAATGTTATTCCAGTATGAGAATTCTTAACATCGTCGATATAGTTGGAAAGATCTTAACCTATAGGAGTACTTTACAATGCAACTCAGAACCAAAGATAATCATCTCAGAGTGAACTCTTGTTACGATGTGTAAACTATACAGAGTTGCTAGTTTAATACGTCAACTGGAACGTTGTCTTGCAATTATTACCACAAATATTCGTCTATGGTAAATTTGCATTTTATACGAATACTGCTGCATCACGTCCATCCATATTATATAAATTTTAGATCGGTAAAACTAATGATTTGTTGGTTCACCATTTTTACATATATTTATATATTTATATATATATATATATATATATGGCCTTTGTAAATTTAATTATTTTATATATAAAAAAAACACACAATACATTTTTGAATAAGTCAATTTCATTTTAATTGATTCTGCATAAAAGAAAGTACATACTTAATAAAATGAACAAAACTTTTAACTCTTTTCGGAACGCTTAAGTTCTAAAACAAAACAGTATGTATGCTTTCAAATTTCCTTATGTCAATCAAATAAGAATTACTAGCCGAAAATGATAAATGGTAAATAATGAAACGAGAACGATCAAATTCAAGTGTTTAATAAAACACGTTTTTTAATAAAAAGTCTTTTAAAAGTGGTTTATAAAAGACGACCTCGGTTTCAAGTAGTACGACTTTAAATATGTGCATACATAACGATTATACAGAAATGTCGAAAATATGATATCATTTTTCATTCTCTCCATGGTGGTGTGAGCATCAGTTTACATTCCTTCAATGCTCTTACATAAGAAAATTGTAATAACAATAAAGACGATTATACAAACTTTACGACAAAACAAGACAACGGTTTATAATATTGCGCGAAAATAATTCGAAAGCATTCATTAGTCGAAAGATAATCAGAGTACTTAAATGACGTCATTTACTTTGAGATATGGTAATAAATGTAATATAATATTTTTGTGCTCGAATAAATGTACGGCGTAACGGAGCTGCACAAATTTAATGTACGATCCTAGTTGTTTTATCTATTCGAGCTTGTGGATAAGGTAGTTTTGTACGCGTGATATGCTGTAATGGTCCAGAAACGACTTTTCTAATCAACATTTTTTTTTGTTTTTCGGGACAAATATGTAATCGCTCGTAAATATTAATCATCAAATTGATTGAAAATATTCATCTTTCTACTTTGATTAAAGTTTATTTTAATTTAGATAGTCTATAAGAATTACTATTATCTGCAAAAAGGTTTTAAGTATTTTTTGAAAAACTTTCTTCAAGTCAAGAAATTCAATGCTCAGTTTTTTACCTCACGAAATTTTCTAAGATCAAAGGTGAAATTTTCTTTTCTGAGAACTTGATCATTGTTTTTGAAAATATGAAAGTAAGACTAAAAATTAATTATTTCTAATAATAACCTATTGTTATAATTTAAAAGTTGATTTATAATGCAATTAAGAATTGTTATCAATGTAATTGTCGCATTGACATGTTTAACTCAGTACAATGCATTATACAATAGGTTCGTAGTAGAACTTATTGAAATTAAATTTGAGTTTGAGTTATAATTTTATTGAAGCAGTAGACGGGACTTTAGGATATTGCAAAGCTAACATTTGTCGTGCGCAAAATCTATCTGCGCAAATGGGAAAAGTTGTTTAGCGTAACAATTATTGTTGAGTCATTTGGGGAATTAATTTCCTTTAAAGACATTTCGCTCATTTACTAACGAATTTTACCTTTGAATTACGTGTTAACATTGGTAGTGATTTTAGAATTATTTAAAATTTATTACACAATTTCAATGTCATACTCAAATAGAAAAATGCATTGTAAAATTTCAATTTGAAGTCAAAACGAAATTTTTACACTTATCAATTTTTAATTAATAATAATGTATAATTATGTTAATAAATTATACAAGAAGTTAAGAAAATTGATGTATTCCACATTCGTATAAAGCGTATATAATTGTAAAAAATAAATCACATAAAAATTTAAGTGTAATTGAAATCTAAATGGTCAACATTTGCTTTAAAAAGTTGTAGACTTTACGGATCTTCATTGGAATTTCAATACTATTTTTATAAGCCAAACGATTTAACAAAACAAATAATGTTTACGGGTCCTTAGTTCTCAATGATTTAAAGTAAATCATTTATATCTGGATTATCATATATTTTATCATATAAAAAATCAGTACAAACATTATGAAATTTCATGACATGAATATACATATTTGTCTGGGGACAAACATTAATATACATAGCGTGAGAACTAATACCGATAGGCACAGAATAATAGTCGAGTTCATAATAAAAATAAACATAATATGCAATAATATGTATAGAGCTAGTTAACGTTACAGACAAAAGTATTCATTTGCCCAACTCTAACTCGGAGGGTGCTTTATCCCGAATTTTGATTGTGAAGTCAAGACTAGCTTAGTTATACTGGTCGAAATTTCAGTGAGTGTACAAAAGCGGACGAAAAAAGAGTCTATACGATGCTTTGAAAGCCCAGATTGTGTTCAAAACTTTATTTAGTTGAAAACGAAACGGTGCGCGAGTACACCCGGGAGAGGAAGTTAAAAAATTCAATAAACGCTTGTGAATGTCGTCGCTTCCCTTGTGACGAAAGAACATTCTGTATCTTTGAACGCTCACTCTTTATTCGACATTTCTATCACTGCATAGCATTTTCTTTGAATTTTCAAATGCGTTTCTGAAGGTCTTTTCGAGACGGTTATCTCTCCTACTGCCTAATTTCGATCTGCATTTTTTCACATTTCATTTCTTTTACTATTATTTGTTTTTGACTATATTTATTTAACATAGTTTCCATTGAAATTGGACGTATTTTGAAATTATTATATTAACTTTGATTATAGTAAAATCATTTACAAAGATAAAATAATTATTATAATTCTAATAATGTGTATTTAGTAATTATTAAGTGATCTGTCACGAAAATAGAATAGATTTAAAAACAGAAAAAGATTAGCAATAAATAGTAGTAAATTGATTATAATTTATCATAAATGTGTTTTTATAGTGTAATCAGACCTATGCAACTAATATTATCTGCATGTACGACTTAACATCCGAATCCAGTAGATGGCTATACTATCGACATTCTCTTTATATAGATATATATGTAAACACAAATACGATAATAAATACATAAAATATTTAATAACAAATAATTAAAATAATAAACATTAATTATTACTAAATATGGAGAATAATTAATTTGTTATTGTAATGTTTATTACGTTTCATACTTAGATACGTAGTATGACAGGTGAACGTAGACAGGTCCTATCGATAGATGCGCCATCTGGTGATTTCTGTCATTTAAAGGGTTCAAAATTATATACGTTTTGCATTATTAGTTTCAGGGGTCCGAGGGTAATCATTACAAATAAAAAAAACTCTTATTTAATTTTGGATATGTATTTTCGTTTCTATGACACTTTTATTATAATATGAAAATAATTCAAGATATGACTAACAAATAAATAGTGTATGAAATAATCGTAGAGGTGGCATATAATGTATTACGGATTAAACTACTACGTTTTCTATCATAAATGCATGGGACATGTATTAAGCTAGTACTATAATTAATATAAATGGTTGTTACACATCATATATATTTAATACCTTTGAGACAAGGCGTGAATCATACATAATAGGCTTGATTAATTGCACAATGATTTGAGTTCGCTTAGGTAAATCGTCATCAAGATATCATTCTTAACAGTTGATATGAGAAATATTTTTGAGGTAACAATGTTTTATGGATAAAATACAAATATAAAAATATCTTAGTATCATTATGTAGAAATCGCATAGACTTAAAATGGCTATATCTTGATGAATATGCGGTTTTAAGCTAAATTGACGCATTTTTCCTTAATTTGTTAGAGAAGGCCAAAATTCAAAATCAACAAATTTTCTCACATCGACTTAAAATGGCTATATCTTGGTGAATATGTATCCAAAATTGCTATATGAGTTGATATAAAGTCATTTTTTATGTTAATTTAATAATTATGTAAATAAAATTAAAATTCTACACTGGCGTAATTTTGTTGATTAATCAATGATCATTGATTTTACCATCGTAGCAAATCTTATAATAGTGTAGTTTTTCATAATAAATAAATATTGAGCTTGGGTTAGTAAATTAACATATACCTTTCAAAATAGTATATAATAAATATATATAATCTGTGTAATAAATCTGACAGATTAAAATATATGAACTTGTAGTTTGACCTCAGAAACAAGTCGAAGATTACATCTGAACGCGCAATGCAGACACGAAGCATCGAGTTATGCACAAAATCGTAGACCAATCTGAGGTTCTAAATTTCTGGCTCGTAGCCACATTATGTATTGAGTATTTCCTTCTATTTTCATCTCAATCATATGCTACTTGTGTATTTACTTTCCACAGTTACCGCAGAACTTCTTTTGCAGTTTAAGATACTCCTACTCGTCGAATTCACGACTTATTTAATTCTCAATGATTTTGAAATCGAATGTATTTTTTGCTTATCACAGTGTATTTCAATATTATTTAACTCGAATTCATGGAATCGTATTAAAAATTTGGACAACTGATTCGAAGTGATTTATTAATCGTTAATATTCACAAAATTCTTAGTACTTAAGCCAAATTACTCGATTGTATATTTGATTTGGTATTCATTTAGGTCAAACGTTTTTTTGTTATAGTCGTTTATTAAATATGATCAGACGATTTACAATTTATTTAAAAAGTATTAATTTATAAACACAAAATAATTATAATTTTTTTTGTTCGGTGTTTGCTAGGAATTTTTTTATAATTGTACTTGGTACATTTATGTTACTAATTTGAATATTTGTTTGCGTATATAATTAATTGTATTTTGGTGTACAGTAATCATTGTACAAGTGAATCTAGATTTGACCTTCTCTTATGATGATTTGTCATTTTATAGATGTAATATAAAATTAAACCGTGTATTTTAAAATCAAACTTTTATTCCGTTTTCTATAAATTTGGTAACAAGTGTAAGTACATTGTTCAACCTGTGATTTGAGTTCTCATCAACCAAAATCTTGGATACTACACTTATTTGTGTTATGAATAAATAACTCTTGTCAATATGACGGAATATTCATTGGAGCTTTTTGAATTTCATTCGGTGCCTCTGAATTATTGTCGTGGCTAGGCGGAAATTGGATCCGAGTTTGTTATCGTTATTTTTGCGCATTTTTATTAGATGCTCTTCCGTTCAAAGTTTAATTTATGACAGTCTGAAAGCTACAGATAAATTAACATGCTATTCCATAAGGTGTTAAATAAAAAATGTATATTGATCTGAAAAAAGTAC
The DNA here is from genome assembly GCA_022817085.1 of Psilanteris sp. ZL-2020. NCBI lineage: Eukaryota > Metazoa > Arthropoda > Insecta > Hymenoptera > Scelionidae > Psilanteris > Psilanteris sp. ZL-2020. Next base: position 10,325 of record JABFQC010004562.1, read on the forward strand.
GTATATTATATACTAACGAATATTTAAAAAATGAAAAAAACGTTAGTGTAAAATTAAGAAAAGTAATTTATTCTTCTATCTGAAAAATAGTAACTGCAGTTTGTTTCTTTATTAGTGATTCTTTATATTAGATTCTTGTATTTGCTTATAAATTTATGAATGGTTTTCTAAGTAAATTATTTAATAATTGACAAAATATTACACATATTCTTGCTAAAGTTCAACAATTTATGACATGGCATAACCATTCTTGGTTATATGGAATGTAAAATAATCTGCAGGATTTACAGCCTATTTTTATTGCGTGGTTAAAGAAGTTTGACCTACAACCATCCACCCCGATCAAATTGAACAGACACCTCTTTTGTTATCGGAGCTCAATTTTCAGAAACGAAGTTTTTAATAACATAATAGTTTCTTAAATTCATTTTATCGAAAGTCCTATTTATTTGTTTAAGACAATTTTTATTTCTAGTGAACTTAATTAAAATCCAAGTTGGCTAATTTACAACGGATAATCCACAATAAAATTATGTTTAGTGAAATAAATGTAATATTTAAGTTATTTATAAAACTAAATGTTACTTAATTCGTAATGTTATATAAACCACTTGCAGATTAACAAAATTAGCTTTATTTTATTTAAACCCTGAAAAGTGGTTTATTTTGAGAAAAGGTTCAAAAGAATTGCATTGTTATCAACAACATTTTTGAATGAAAAAGTCAAAAAGATAAAATAAAAAAGTTAAAAGGAAAAATAAAAGCGTTACAATGGGTAACGTGTTATTTTTGTGTGTAGCTTTTTGGCTGGATGACTCAATTATTGCATTTGTCGGCATAAAAGCGTATAAATGAACACCGAACAATTGATTTTTTGATTAAGGTTCATTACTAACTGAGTGATTCAATTCTTGTGCTCACCGTTGGCGAACTGCGACTGCTACGACGTCATTGCAATTTTTCACCAAAAAAGTACGATGCTACCCTGTGTCCAAAAAGCTGTACTAATTTATTGGTTATTCACATTCTCAATTCCAAGAATTCGAATTCAATAAAAATTCAATTTATTGCGACATGAATCATACGCTTTGATCATTGAAAAATAGTGAAAAACAGTAATGAATTTAAAATAATCAATAACTTTAAAATATAGTCAATTCTCGAGATGGAATGAAAAAATAAAACTCATATTGAAAGATAAATACACGTTATTCAATCGATATACTAATTTATTTTACTATTCGATAATCATTATAAATATTATATATTTTACATTAAATAATATTATTCAAAAACAATTGCATTGTCTAATATTTGATACTATTACGTATATATATATATTATATAATTCGGATTTTTATAATCATAATCGATATTGTATATTATACTATATTCGTAAGTTATCGTTTATATTTTAACAGATTTTATTACAATAAACTTGATATTTGTTAATTATCTTGATTTATAAATTGAATTCTCAACCATAAAATATGCGTTCCATTAAATATTAATCAATTCCGTAACGAAAATGTGTAAGATAGTTTGTTATTGGTTTTGGCGAGTCTCTAAACTCATCGGAATATCTACGTTATATAATCGATTGCTAAGCTTCATTAACGAACTTAATTTAAACTTGCCCATACGATTTATCAACTTCTTTGCCTTTCGTTTCTCATTAATCTTTAAACTTCATTGACAATAAATTGTATCGGCGTGGAAATGATTATAATTAGAGTATTCAAAATTATTACCAACTTCACTGATTATTCTAATCGTGTTTCAGAAATGCCAAGATTGCCAAGCGATAAACGCTACCTGGACGATGGATGAAATTCGAGTCCTCAAACAACCCGGTGAGTTCGTTTTACTATCAAATTTAAACAATCAGTTAAAACAAATATCAAATATTATTGAAAAATATAATATAAAACATGTCATATATGTTATTTGAAAACCATAGTCATGATAATAGTATCCCGCGCAGAAAAAATACTAGGGATTATGTAAGGCATAAATCAGGCGATAAATGGTTGGATAATGATCGCGAGCCATATTGTTGCCCACTTGTTTTCTTACACTTTGGCTTTGCTGTTGCCTTACATGTACCAAATTCAATATATAATTAATAAAAATAATAGACAATAAATAATATCTGTTTAATATTAATTTAATTTTTTTGTCAACTCTTTGCCCTACTACACATCCGAGATTCGAA
>JABFQC010004563.1:0-12538 GCA_022817085.1 Psilanteris sp. ZL-2020
TTTCGACGGCCTGTGAAAAGTAACAGTCCCGTCTGCAACGACCTTGAACAAATTCATTGCTAGATTATCACGCGAGATTCATCTGCGGTGCTGTGTTTTGGTCGGTGCATTCGGCCAGGTTTAACGAACTCGTGTGAGTTTCTCTCGCATTTCGTGTTTTCATTTATCTTAACGTCAGAAGCCATAGCAATCGTATGCTAAAATTTAAATACGTTACGATCGACAATAAATTTTCTCATTTCGTTACTCTCGTCCGGTTTCTCGGAATTGATTTACAACGAGATATTAGTTCGTTCGAACCGATCGTCAGTCCAAAAGTCCGAAATTCAATAAGGTTGTCTTGACAAATGTGGGTTTTCGCGGTGCACTAAAAGGGCGAAACTATCAAATTGCAGAAAAGGATGGAAAATACTGCGACCTTCCTCCGAAACTCAAAACTTCTAACCTATTTTCACGCGGGATTTGCGATAATTTGAACGAATTACTTCATCTCTAAGAAGTTTCGAACAAAAGGCGGTAACGACCTCGCGATACCCTCATCCCCTATTCGGACGATGAAGCGCTTGAAATACGTAAATTGATGCGCGTCATGAAACCCAACGTTTCCAATGGCTCTAGGTTTAAAAAATCAATTACATATCCACGTGATTGACCTATTACTGGACGCGTCGCGAAGAGCTTCCCCCGTTGGATGTTCGGATCTCGTTTTTGCGCTGATTTTCGCCTAGTCCGCGCGTCTCCGGCGTAACGTATTATCAGCAGTCGACGAGACTCGCTCGACTCGTTAGTTTATCAGTCCCTTCTTGATTAAGAATGATTAAGCAGCTTATTATGCATTATTTATAACCCGTCATAAAGGTGTTCCTACGTAGCCGCGCTACGTCAATAATGGCCAACGATGCATTGCCTTTTTTCATTTATTTCTATACAAGTTTTGCTCGCGTTACTTTCTTTGGTTGACTTTTCTTTCATAGAAACCTGATTAATGAATTCGATACAGGTTTGATTAGAAGCAACGTCATTTTAGGGCAAGGCATCCGATCAAGCGAATTATCTGAAAATTACGACCCGAGGAAGGTGCAGTTGCGATCACCTGTACGATCGAATAATTCAGCGCGACGAATTAATCGGTCTGTCGATTTTGCAGCGACTTCAAAATCCAATCGCGCTGTATGCACTTGTCCGCATTTCCTGCAGCGCAGTCGTCAACGCGGCAAAATTCAATAAGACGCGTGGTTTTAACAAAGTATGGAATACAATCAGTGTATGGCTGCATAGAGTACCTTCCATACAAGGTACGGTTTCATATATACTTAGGATATACTTAGATGCGCGGCAGGATAATATGGTATTTTGAATCACATTTAACTTCCCGCTGATTAATTTATTCACGTTTTCAATTTCGTTGACGGTTCTCACGCAATTCTCCCTATTCATCCATAAAATGGTATAAATGTTGATAGGAGCCGACCCGCGCTCCCTCGGTTTATGAATCTCTAAACGCATTTCTGTTTCGAGGCTAACCTTTTATGACGAACGATCGATTAGGTTTTCAATCGGACGCTTGTTCGGCGCGGCTTTCTTCGGGTCGAATTGCACACCCACGCGGTGTAACTCGAACGCGCGATGTGTGCCGCGGGTTCAGCTCAGAGAGTGTATCGCTGTCTGTTATCACTTAACGGTGCGCCACGCTTCGTTCGCTGATAGAAAGTTCGTCGACTTCAAAGGGAATCCTTCAAGGGAGGAGTCTCTTTGTCTCCGCTTTTTCGGACCGACGTGCATGAGAAAGTAGCGCTCCAGCCTCGTGAGAGGTATCGAACCGACTCGCGGCTATGACGCTCGAAAGTGGATCGCCGACGACGCTTCGCCGACTTGTTTATCTATTTATTTATTGTATTATCACTCGAGCAACGCGCGAACCCAAATTACGAGCACGGGACGAGAGCTTCATTGACGGACGAGGACTCGGAGATCGCGTGAATCATCCTCCGCTCGAAGGAGCCGCCTTCCACGTTTATTCCCAACTTCAACTGGAAGCGCCGTAAGAAATGGAAGCAATCAAAATCGCAATATCGATTGGATGGCGTTTAATGACACCGACCAGATCAAGTGGACTATGAAATCGATGAACGGCACGAGTCGCAATTTCCGTCCTTTCAATTAACGAAGCTCGCCGATTTTTTGGCTCCGACGCCGGCATTGTTTCAACGCTAAATCGTGTACGAGTACGTTTGCGGACAAGAAAGGGGATACGCGAGTTAAAAGTAAGAAACCAGGCATCCTTCCTAGTTTTGCTTCTTTCGTTCACTTAGGCTTTGCACTTTTTCGACGCGCCCGCGTATCTAATCAAATCCACTTGTCGGTCGTCGCGTCTATATAACACTCGAGAGACCAAAATACGGAACGCGACGCAGATGGCGGTTGCATCGGTCGCGAGTGTTTAATTGCGTCGGATTTGATTTTGCTCGGAATCCGAATAAGCGGCGTCTCCGGGATTAGTCGCGGACGCTGGTTCCAATCGGGCAGCTTTTTTTGACGAGACGAGCAGGTTTCGCACGAGCGCCTTTCGGGACAAACACGTAGCCCGACGACCGTTATTATTTATAGGAGACCGCGACTCGTACGTGAGATTATTTCCGTGTCGATGCTTGCCCGTGACCTTTGAGCGCAGACGACACGGACGCGCATCCTAAATTTGTAGATCTCGGTCAATATTATATATCTTATCGGGCGGCCGGTTCTTCGACGCTTTATTTGGGACGGCTTTTCAACCTGTTCTTAAATTTAACAGCAAACCGGTTTGCTTCATTCAGGAAGACACGAAGTTTTGCTTTATTGCCGGGCTCATTCAAATTCTAAAGCGCGAGGCTTCGAGTAATGACACTCGCTGATTTGGCTGAAGATTATGGACGAAAGTTGTTAGGGAGATGGATGATGAGTAAACAACGAACAGAACGAGACGGTTTTTTAATCAAACCTTCAAATTGCATTGAGTTCTGAACGAGTTGTAGAATTTGGTGGCGAGTGATATGGTTGGTGTATTTCGCATTGCGGGTTTCTATGAGTTGCTCTTGGTTATCGATATGACTTGGTTTTGCGAGAGAAAAGTTAATTTAATGGATTGATAAATGACTTTGGTGCAGAATATACAATTATGTTTTACGTCCTTTGACATTAAAAAGCAACCTTCCGATAGAAATGGATCGTAGAATAGTTAATCAGCGAGCGCGAAAGATATTTCAGATTAGACAATTGCAAGCCTCATAAAGTTGTACGATATAGATGAGAAGTAGCGAGATTAAGGAAATAAGTAAGATCGGTATTTAGAGAAAATGAATTAAAAGCGGGCACTTTATTGAACGGCTGATAAAAGAAACGGGGTTTGAAATAGTACGGCTGATTGCGCGGTGCTGGTGTGGTATAAATTGTCGAACTGTCCCTTAACAGAATAGACCTTTGGGATACGGTGAAACTTTCTTGCGTAATATATACGAGCATCCTAATCTGAAATTGCCGCAGCTGCGAATGAAAATTATCAGAAACTGGTCGTTTAATTAGAAACGAATCATAAAGCAATTAGGAACTGGTTATAAACTGGACCAAAATTGTCACAAAACAACCTTTTTCGCCAATCGCGGACTTTCTAACGGATGCAGATCTGATGCGAATTAATTGCCATCCTCGGTATCGATGGCATGGTCCGATGACGGTCCGTATGATTCGACTGAAATTCAGACAGTGTCGCAGCTCGCGTGAATTTTCCATCGTTACCGGCGTGCGTTTATATATATAAAAGTGGCGGAGCGAGTAAAGCTGCGAACAAGCCAGTGATGTCGAGCACCGTGAATAGCAAATAAAGTCCGATTGGAGAAGTTAGCTGGACAATAGATCGGAACGGGTCGGACAAGAAGAGATGGCGGCAAAAAGCGCCTGATATTTACTCGGACACCGCGGGATTCCATAAGGGAGTTAACTGGAAATTGTGGAGCATCTCTTTGGCTTTCGCTATCCGGTTTGTTCGATCCCGATCTCTGGTTCTTTCGCCGAGTTGCCGTGGTGTTCGCGATTCCGGAGAAAAGTGGCAGTGGAATGGCGGTCGAACCAGGAGAAGTGGCATTAGTCGTCTTATACCTGTTATTGCCCCAAGCGACGACGCAGTCACGACCGCGCGAGGCTCGCCCAGTCATTCTCGACAAGTGCGCATCACGATGCGCACCCACTCACACGTGTGCGCGCACACAGTCACAAATCACGAAACCCGTAACGAGCTCATGAGTCAAAACACACGTGCCTGTGTGTGTTTTCCATTTTTTTTGCGCGCACGCGCATAAAGCACAATGGATCTGTTCATGCAGTTCCTTTCGGATTTTCTTCGAGAATCCTCGATTAGTCGAGGTCGCGCCGAGCTACGTCGCTCAAAGGAATCGAAGTTGAGATAGGCCATGATTCCAATGAAACGCTCGCTCCGAGGAGGAATCGGCGAGGTTTTCTGGCGATCGTTGGCCTGACATTTATAGGCTTTCTGACGAGTCCTTTCTGGGTTATGCGTTTTAGGTTGGGATTCGTGTAGGATATCATGTGAAAGTCCGTTTTAGAAAAGTCGCTGCGAGGCAGGAAAATTCGGAACGATGATGCAGATTTATGGATGGAAGATTGTGGTTCCAAACGATTCACGCAGGGTCGTAATTATGCCAGGTTGTTGGAAAGGACGCGTGACTTTGCAATGATTCTTGGTTTTGCCAATGGTTTAATTCAACTTTTCCGACTCTCGATTGCTCTATCAGTTCCGCGGAACAAATCGACTATTTTGTTAATATCCAAGGGAATTTACAGAATACCGTTGTTTAGACCTTCAAACAATGTGGAAGTTAAGATAGAAGAATTAAAGATAACTCTGTAGATCTACGAAAATGATTGCAAGAATTATCCATGATGTTGATCAATGAATAATCTTTTATAAATCGCGAATTATCAACAGTCAACGAAGAATTATGGCATGAAAAATGATTATGTAATTGTTGTTGATGTCTTCATTTAAAACAATTTTATGGTAATGCGAAATTGTCTGCGAGCCATTTAATAGTGCCTACTAAAACATTTAGACATGAGTAATACTATGATAAAAACATATCATTTGTAATTTAAAAGATGACACGCTTCCTCTTAATATGTTTTTTGTTTCATTCGAGAATACTAATAAGATGAAGCGAAAGTTACAGAAATCCACCTGCAATTCTTTTTTTTTTCCAAAGACACTTTTTAGTGGTCAGCAAAATCTTAATCCGAAGTGCAAAATTCAATTTCCGAGAATGTGTTTTAATAAATATTTATAAATGAACTTCAGTATATGCAACTTTTTATTATAAACTTATGAATGCAATCCTCATACTAGGATTATGATCATTCAAATGTTATTAACGTTACTTATGAGTGTATAATAGGCTTATCTATATTGGGAGATTTAATTTCTACAGAAAAATAAAAAATATCCGAGAGGCCTTTTTTACAATTATTGAATTAATGATTTAAATACAATTAATTATTAAACTCGTTGTAACATAAACTATGTTTAAAAAGTAAAAAAAAATGTAAACTGAGCTGCAATGTCTTGAAGAAAGTTGGAAGTAAGTCGTGTCACAGAAACAATTAAACGATTGTTTCAAAGGAAGTAGGTCTTATAGAATTTGAAAGAGTTGCATTTTATACTTCAAAATAATTGTTTTCATCTCATTCTAGTCATTTGAATATCAAAACAAAAACACTGATTTCTATTCATAACATTTGTAACCTTGATATATGTTTGTATATATAATACAAACAAAAATAAAAACACGCATGACTCATAATTACAAAAAGTAAACAATTGCACACAACCATTTACATATATAAGTTAAAAATAGTATATAAATAAAAAAAAGTTTTTCTTCAATTAAAGAAATTGATGATTGCTGAAACATCACTAAGATGTCTTGATAAAGTTATTAAACTAGAATTTAATTAAAAGCGAATAAAACTGGAATTGTCTTAACTATCCATCGTATCTATTTAAGTAGCATTATGATTCAGCTCCCCAGTTAAACACAAGATTTGCCATCGGAATCAGTCTGACGGTGGTTTACAGTTTACAACGTTAGTATGTTTATATAATAAACCACTTAGACCTTTACATCTGATCTTACAAGGGAAACAATTTCTCTACATAAATCCTAGAAATCCATTTCCTAATCTCGCTCCCCGCGCCCGTTCCCGCGCAATCATTCATCTAATCCAAATGTTTCCACTGCTTCCTTGAACTTTATGCGACAATTACCCGGTCGAAGGAAAAAATGCATCGTGCCCGTTCGAAGCCTACCCACGGAGTTTCGAAACCTAAGATACATTATCGCGCGATTCATCTGCGAGGAAAAGTCTTCGTTCTTCTATCTGCTGGCGCGACCGTCAGATCTTGCTCTTTTGCTAAATAATCATAGCTGCGATTCATCATCGCGACGTTGAATCTGAGTCTCGCCGATCTTCAAAATGGTTCTTTTGCAACGAATCCGCTTGATTTTCGCGATTAGCGATCAGCTGACTTTATCCCTTTTCTCTTACCCCCTCCCCTGGCCAAATTTACGTCTTGCCCCCGTCGCAGGCGACTTTAATTCAGCGTTTTCATTCCTGTAATCAGGAATCACTTCGATATAAATAGTTTCGTAAGTCCATCGCGTTACTATTCATTACGCCCGTGCTATAACGATATTTGTGTCGAGAGTAGATTTTGCAACCATCGAATCGATTCTGGTTCGAGAAAAAAGCAGGCTAATGTGTATGTTTCTGTGTTTCTACGGTCATTTTTCTGGCGTCCACGGTTTCGTGAGAAACGGCTTTGCGTTTCGATAATGTCAACGCCAGACTTTAAAAATAGGAACGGGGAGATGATCCGATGGCTGTTTCGTGTGACGTAGGCAAACGTATGTGGGTGATTGAAGGAAACTGACTGACTGAATTCAAGGTGTTGGTAATAGTATTATAATTGAGCGAAGCGATTGCGCATATTGGCAAGATGACTTATAAATAAGAAAGATTTGCGTCGTGGAAATGGAATGGCACAGTAGCCGCTGGCTGAACTTAAATAAATTGATGAATCCAGTAATGCTCGGAACATAAACGCAAACATTCCGCATCGAGGTTACTGGCAACGAATTAATTAGAAGAATGGAAACGTTTAAATAATGGATACATCTTTCGCTGGCAAATTTGATTGCAGATTGTATCAAACAATTAACGATTACGTTACTTTATTTCTTGAGAAAGTTGATTCAGAACGTTGCCACTTTTCCCATTTATTTCTTTGCGTGGATCTAAAGTATCGATCTCAGCCACTTCCGTTCTCCGCCTAATCCGTGTACGGTTCTTAATTATCGCTCGCATTTCATATCTCGCTGTTGCATTTGTCGTGTCGAGTCCCAGGGTTCGTCTTTTTTTTCTCACGACCCGCTAAGTTTGTGCAAGACGCAAGGTAACAATTGTTGTTGCAAAATAAGCCCAGCGCGCGAGTTATACTTACAATGTATCAAATCTGAAAGGCAGGTGTACATCGTCGATACGATCGTGTTCGATTCTGGCGTAAAATCGAAAGTAAACACAAATCTTGATATGATTTGAGCAATGCGAGCCGTTGTTATCTCGTTGGAGGTGCGTTTGTTTTGCAACGTTGTATTATCGGTTATGAAAAATCAGCTCGCGCCGAGAAAAATTAATAGCGAAATTTAGGCAACGTCGATTTATCGTTGCCGCATTTTTGCTTTATCACGGTGATTCGTATCACAACGTTATACGACGAGTCGAAATTCGTGCAATTGCGAAATTGCTTCTCGTATTCAATTTCGTGTAATTGCCTACATATATCATACGCGGAGTTTCAGATTTTTTTTTCATCACATCTCCTTGCCCTGCCGAGATCTGATTGATTTAACAAAGTGACGTAACCGAAACAACGAACGATCGTTACATAAAGCCGGCTGATTGCACCAGCTTTGTGAAGCCGCATTTTGTCGCGTCGTTCGAGCTACGTGGCTCGCGCAACGGAAGTGATTTCGATAACCAAGCAATCTGACGAAGGGAGATTCGCTATCGCCAATTGGATAAATCTAATCGAATCGGAACCCGCCGAGTGATTTAGCGCGCACAATCTGCCCGAGGGCACATTCTTTTGGACCTAAAAAGACGAATGGCCGCGTTGATAGAAGGCATTTAAAGGACAGGATGGTCGGTGCACGGCGCGGGGCTTCGCCGGTAATCACAAGGTAGTGCTCGGCGGTAGTCATCAACCCCTGATAATTTTGTGCCTTTCGCACGTTATACGTCATTGCGGGTACAAATCGCGGGTGTGTATCATCGCGATAAACTGTGCCGCGACTGCGCGCACCTTAATGCCGGATCGATTCGATCGCCAGGTGAAATTATTGGCCGATTTTATCGACTGCCATCGGTCAATGGATGCCCGCCGCTCGCGGCGTTTCTGCTCGTTTAACGACGTTTTAATTACTCCACCAGCTCAGTCGGCGCGCTAACGCTTCATAAATGCCGTACGGGAGAATCTCGCGGATAACCACGTGCGGCTTCGTCACTACTTCCAGCGTGTAGTATGCGTCCACGCGAATATTGCAATTCTGCGTCACGATTCAGATATCGAAGTTGATGGAAATAAGAGAATCGGGTGTAGAAAGGACTCAGAAGGATGAACGAAGGGTATCAATTTGATTGACAGACGGCAATTGTGTGATTGCTATGAATCCCTTTCGTCACGAATTTCGGACCGCGCCGTTGGCAAAGATTCTTCTGGCAACGCTGAATAAATTTTCATTGATTCTTTTTCAACCGGAATATCCTGAATTTCGAGGCCTGACCTTGGAAGCGCGCCTTTTCCGAGGTAAACAAGAGCAGCGCGTTCGACGTACTCTCATAGCGCAGCAACCTCGGCCCGTAACGGTGCGGTTCTTTTCCGCAGCGTGGCTTTTATTCACGCTGTAACTACCGATTTAAGAAATTATATGAATTTGTGTTGCAGTCACGGTTTTCTTCCCTTCGGCCTCTCCGTGTGTCCGGAGAGTCGTTTGCACCTTGCCTTGTCTTGACCGCGCAGCCAACGAACTGCGCACGCCAGAGTCCCACGCGTCTCGTCGACTACACGTATCCCACATCCGGTGCTTGCAGTTCGAATCACGTCCCTATAAACCTGTCCCCGAAGTCCCTTGTGTGTGTTTTTGCAATTTTCGCAAATGGTTATAAACGAATCTGGTTCGGACGGTAGAAGCGAATCGAAGACGCACACAGGTGTCCCCGGTGACGCTAAACTGTATTGTTTTCTCGTTATTTTTTGCCTTCGTGCGCTTCAATAACGAGACGGGTAAAGGCCACTTCAGGCAAAAGGGTTAACCTTTTTGTCAATTGCGTTTCGACTGCTCAATCTCCATTTGTACTTTCTATATAATCGAATTTTACATAAACAATTTATCGATTCGTTTTGCTTATACCGAAAGTGATTATTTTACAGATGCAAATAATTATTACATGGAATATTTTATTCTCAAATTACAATATCTGGACCGTGGCGATAACTTTCATTTATGCTTCACTAACTGCAGTTTATTATCAATCTATACAGTTATCGGGTCGTTGTTAGCAGTCGAAGATCTATATAGACGATTCGGCACCATTATCGAGACTGAGTTACCACCCTTGGGTTGACGTTTTTAATATTCAGTCAATGGACAAATTGGATTTGCTCTTCATGCGCAAACTTGAAACATCCGCAATTTGGCTATATAGATCTAAGAACGCCAAATGTGAACAGATGTGCATTTTACATATATGTATAATTTCATTTCTCCTTAGTCGAATTCGCCATCTTGATTCGCCGACACATTTACGAAATGTAAAAATTGTATCTCCTTCCTTACAGCGGCTTTCTGCGCTACCAAACAACATTTCAAAAGCTACCAATTGATAGCACTTTATAATTACTGTTATTTGAAGAAAACTGATAATCACTCTTCAATGCAGCCAACACAACCATCTAAATATACGCAAGCTTTTTACGGCTCGTTCCACCGCCGACGACGAAATAAACCACGGCAAGCGTTCCTCGGGCCGAACCTTTTCTACGTTTTTCCCGCAGTTAATAACATTTTTTCCGCAGACATTTGCTGGATGGGAACTAATAATACACGCGCGCATAATATCAGCGTTGACTCGATGAATGATAGTTTTACGGTACAGTTACTTTATTGACGATTAGAAAATAACATTCATAACAGTGAGATGGCTGTGTGAAATTTCATAACCCGCTTCTTCGGACGTCTTTTTTCCTGCTCTTGGCTCGATAAGCACACTAATACGCGTGTTTCTCCTCGACTTAACGGGTCCGCGTTCGTTTCATTGAATCCATTAATTGGGTGAGCCGGCATCGACGTCGATACGAAAATGACGCTACGCCGCCGAGTGTTTACGATCGAATAACGTCGCCGACGCTATAACCGCGCGGCTTTTTTCCTTCGCACGGTGGACGGGCATTTTTGAGCGCGCGCGCCCGGCGCAGAAAAACGCGATAATCTTAATAACGTTTGGTCGGCGCGTCGTGTTGTTTGTTTCGCGTCCATCAGTGCGCGGATCATAAAAGCAGGCTAATACCAGCCAAAGTGCATCGACTGGTTCTGGCGTCTTAATCCAGTTATCGGCTTATGTCTATCAGTGACACGCAACGAGCGCGCACCACGCGCGAGTGAGACAGACGCAGGAAGAGGAGGCGCGACGCCGGCATTATCCTAAAGCTTGGTATTAAGTTATAACGTAACGCCGATCCGAGTAATTATAGATTCGTTGCGAAAAAAGCCGGCCAATTACAATGATACGGGTTATCTTGGGTTACACGTTCGAGAACGATATTATGATTTCATTTCGTAATGTTATAATCGTGCACTGATGTAACCTTTAGCAGCCGATAGGCAAACAAGGATGGACAAACGTGTAATTGGACTCCTCCGCCATTTCCTTGTTCCCTTTCGTTTCGATCGGGTCATGCGTCTAATTAGTTTAATGATAAATCGTCGGTGACCGTGTGTTATGTCGTCTGATTGCGGGCCTCGGACTGTTATATAAGCCGAATCTCGTCGACTAATTGGTTAGGTCACCGGCACTAATGCGACGGTATTTCCGACCACGCGAGATGGACTGCTATCGGGAGACGCGGATCGAGTCTCGACAGCCTGGTCCCACCCCGTCCCCTGTCGTACTCAACTTCGGAGCCAGCGGGAGAAACGTAATTCCAGCAATTTTGACAATTGTCTACTTTCTACTGCCTACTTACTACGCGCTCGCTGTCTCGCGCCTTCGCCGTCTTACTCTGCTTTTGAACGTGTCCCATTCCCAACCCGTCAACCCAAATATCTCCTGACCCGAAACGCTTTGCCGCTACCAACGCGGACCCCGCAGTTTATATCACAACTGTGACCCCCTCGGACTTCGGCGAACCGCAATTTATCCGTTTGGGCCGTCAAATCGCTGGGAACCGACCAACGCTCGAAATTCTGGGTCGAAGTTATTTGCGCGATGATGCATCGTATAAAATTTTACGGACGCGATCTAACTGTCGACGCGCGCACGTACCCTGGGAACAATCGCGGATTGGCCGTTCCGAATTCCGCGATGCGTTTCCCAACCGCCGCACGTATCCCCGACGAACGGTACACCGCCGGCGTTGCGCAATTAAAACTCACAAGACAATGCGCCGCAGCGCGTCAAAATCGCTCACGAGAGGGTCAAGTCGGCCGATCGGATCGGCGCGAAAACCGCCGACGAAAGTCCGTTGTTTTCGAGGCTTACTGTCGGGCCGTCCGCAGACAGACGCCGTAACATCGATTGGACACACTTTCCCGTTAATGCAAAGCGTAAGCGCTGCACCTCCCGCGGCCGCTTTATCAGTCGCGCACCATCCTGGTAGCGGCTTCGTTTTGTTTCGCGGAACCAATCGACCGCAACGGCCGTGCCGATTCCCTCGCGGGATAATTGTTTGCATTTTTGTCAGGCGCGTTCCACATCGCTCGATTTATGAATATGAAGGTGTCCGGTCGTGCCTTATGGCCTTAATTATTGAATAAAATGCGCCGCGGGTGCCGGCGTTCCGTTAGATCCGAGTAATTAATATGTAATAATTCACGCGATCGTAATACGGTCGTTCGCTTTTTGTTTTCGGCGCAGGTATTTAGAATACTGATTTACGATGGCCGCGGCGTTCGAATGTAGACCGTGCCAGAATACGGGATCATTTCGGATGCCGGGTTTATTGGATGAAATTTTCTCTTTCGACGCGACGAAAAGCACCACTTCCCATGTAGAAAAAATTGAACGGCCCAAGCTTGGCCCAGACTTGTTAATGATTGGCCGATGTTAGGCGACCAATGTTGATCCATCTCTGGATTGAAACACCAATTTACTCTGGCGCAAACTTGGCGCCCAATCTTCGGCTGAAGTCTGGCCCAAACATGGGCCGAGATTAGAA
>JABFQC010004564.1:0-12537 GCA_022817085.1 Psilanteris sp. ZL-2020
ATATAAATGTAATTATTGTAAGTCTTTTATAATTTTTATTCCACCAATCAAAATTCTTAGAAAATTTTTGTCTATTGACATAACATATAAAGGTAATTATTATAAATATATACAGATGTATTATATACGTTATATATACATATTATACATGTTTGTAAATATAAACATTATTTTGTAAACAAAAAATATTAACATTAATTATATATAAAAACTGTATTAAATGTTACTTTATGTATTATAGAAAGTTTTTTTATATTTTTATTGTACACTAAGCTAATTATATCAAAATTCTTATATAAACAGGTTTATTTAAAAGTCAGAATGTAATTGTATAAAATACGTCAATATAGTATGCAACCTTTTTTTAAATATATTTTAAAAATATTGAAATACATTTTGTGATTTTTTATGAGATTAATTTTTATTATTTTATTATTCATAGAAGCAATATAATGAAGTTGTGTTAATTCATTTTATCACGATAAATACTTTTTACAGTTTCATATTCCGTGTCTTTGGTATCAATTGAAACCAGCATTCAGTAGTACGTTTACTTATTGTTGATTTTCTTAAGCAACATGCCGTTGACATGAATAACAAACCACTACAGTCCAAGATAGATTAAACTCGATATTTTTGCGTATCATCCAAACTTGCGTATATAGTTTTACGCTTAAACTAGAAGTTTCTACCACTAATGTGTGCTAGATTTTTTCTTTCTTTTTATTTTTTTTCTCGTTCCGCTAACAGTCACTATTCCGAATGTCAATCGTCTGAAATAAGCGTCTTTACAACGCGCGTGATAACCCGAATCTATTATTAATTTATCAGATGCTTTTGAAAATAATAATAAAACAATTGAAAGCAATGTTCGATAAAATTAGCTATAAGCAATATCATTCCGTCCTTATTTATATGTAACGATTAAAGAAAGACAAACTATATAATTGAAATAGAGTTTAATAAATTATCAAATTAAATGTATATATTTTTAAATTCAATTAAATGAAGTTATTAGCGTGGTGGGCATGTCATTTTAATAATTTTAAATTTATCAAATTTATCTTATAATTGTGCATATATTATAAGATGTGTTCTTAAATTTCCCTAATAGTATTGATATCCTAGGATATTTCATTCTCGTATATACGTCAATTCATTTGAAAGCGAACGCGTTGTCATGGTTAGTGAGCTATACGTATGCGAAAGCAGATAGGACCAACGTAACAAAAAATACTTACTTCTGGTGGCTTCTATTGATTCCGAATTCTGATAAATTTTTTGATGTCAATCTAATCTCAATAATAAATGATGTATTGATAGTTACAAATAAACAGTAAATATTATAATTAATATAAATAATAATTATATCAAATTTTAATAAAAACACAACACTTAATTACCCGCACAGAATAATTACAAGTCACAAAATTTAAGAAAATACGTTCTTGTAACCTCACAGTAATTTTGGTTATGTTTACAATACATATACTCGAAACTTCCGAATGACCGCTTGAAATCCGTTGGTGGAAGCAGTGATGCCAGAATGGGCACTGCGGCTCCAGGTTAAAGCCGTATAGTGACGAGTCGACTAGCTAAGGGAAAGTGGAGCCGCAGTGTCCATTCTGGCATCACTGGGTGGAAGATAACAGGTAACAGGTAACAGGTACGTCACAAATTACGTTCGTGGAACGTAATAGAAAGGTTAGAGGAACATTACAAATAAACTATGACTAAAAAATTATGCAAAGTTACTGGAACGTTACAATTCACCTATGATTGAAAAATCATGTTACGTTATAGGCAGATTACGAAACATTGCAGGAACATTACAAATAATAATAAAAAAGTATAAATATGATATAAATAAAAAGAAATTATAAAATTGTTTAATAACATCCTATACAACCGATGAGAATTGAACGCATAACCTTCATCGTACGAGTTCAAGATGAATCCAAGATATCAACGCGTCTACGTGAAGGATTAACTTATTTGAAGAGTAATAAATTGCAGTTCGTAATATATTAAAGTAAAGTTAATTTTCATTAACTAATACACTTTAACAAAATCAATGTAATTTAATATTTTTTATTTATTTCATCACAGTATGATCATTGTAATTGATACATTACAATATACCTTATATCATAAGTTGTATTATTATTGTATTAACATAATTCTAGAATTATGCGAGCATTAAATGTTATCTGAGTTATACTGTGAAATTAGAAAAAAATACATATTAAAAAAATACGTTGAATAATAGATTTTTTTTCAGTTTTATAGTATACCCTAAATAACATTTAATGATCAAGCATTGATTAGCATTTAATGTTCGGATATTAATGCTCGCATAATAAGCAGCTAATATTTACCAACGGAAGCATAATGATAACAAGATGTTCACATTAATGCAAATCGAATTTCCATCGATCCGTATCTGATCTATTGTTCTTATTCAAACTTATCCAGATTCAAAGCTCACAAGAAATTATAACATACAGTAATATTAAGTGCGTCTTAACGTTTTTCTCTTTAATACCTTTCTGTTATGATTTCTTATGACCTTTTAACCTGGGTATCACCTCTTACCTCCTTGATATATCCACCTATTCTACCTTACAATAGTACTTGTCACTCCTCGACGCAAATTGAAGCGCATTTACACCAAGTCATCAGACACGCGGACAAGGTAATACTCTCCGACGTCGAGCGAAATCTCGTCGAGCCTAATTTATTACTAATTGATTTGGGACAAAACTATTATGGCAGAGGAAGACTTCTTGTACGCGTCTATTTTCTATTATAAATTACAATTTTATAATTACAATATAATATATAATTTTACGCACCTGTCGCAGCGGACACAAATGGGACTATCCTGTATCTCAGGGGAAAAAGTAGATATTTTTCCCTTTGGGGGATAGTTCCACTTTTGTTTCACTGCGACGGTGCGTAAAACAACGTACTTTTCCTCGAGCGCGGTGGCGCTCTCGGCAGTAATATACTATCATACATTATTGTTTGGAATTTTAACCTCCCGACTGTACATTATACAAAATTTATACTTTTGTTTTTCTGTATCTAAAAATGTAATTTCCAAAATTAAATTATCCACATATGTACTATATGTTTAAACATACAAGTTAAAAGAAAATAGATGCGTTACAAGAAGTCTTTCTTCACCATATATTAGATCTGTCCTAAATTTTCTTAAGAAATTTCCTTGAGAAATTTCCTCATGGATATTTTTTTCGTGGATTATTGCATGTAACCACTTTAAAATCAATAATAAAAAAAACCTTAGCATCAATAGCAATATTCCTTATTTTAGAAGTCTTCATGTACAGTTCAACGAGATTAATAAATTGTCTAACACATTGTTTAATTAAACAATATATTCTTTTAAAATCCTTGTCTCTAATTTCAAATGGATCTTCATCTTGTTTACATTCCCTCTGCCGCCTGCATATAATATTATCATTTAAATATAGCAACTGTTGTATTGAAGACATTGTATTCATTACCCAAATATCATATAGTACACATTGTGACAAATCTGTTACCAGCATAAACGTTGCAGATGTGTCACAAAAAGTACAGCATGTTATCTGGGTACATTATATTTAATACTTCTTGAATAATACTTTATGTATTCAGTTCGTCAATATTATATTAGATTAATTATAAAATATAATTTTTTATTTATTTTGCAGTTCAAAATAGTTGGTAACCTATAACTATAAATTAGCAAGGTTGTTGTTGTTGTTGTTGTTAAATTTTGGTACCATAAACTTTTAACTAATAGTTAAATATATTAAAAACACACTATTACTGGGCAACCATTTTGAACGTCGGAGCGTTAGAAATACATCCAATTACCTCGGTATTTAAAATGGAAGTCCTAAATTAGGAAGGTAAAAACTTCATTTGGAAATAGAAAACAGTATTGCCAAGCCATATGAATTCGAGTGCGCGTGTCATGTTCGTTTGTCTGGTCCGTTTGGTCTGGTCTCTTCGTCTCTGTTGTCAGTCTGTCAGTTCATGAATTAGGCAGTCAGGCAGCAGGCTCCTTTAGTCCTTTACAGTACATGGTAGAGATGATACACATGTATAGCAATGAGAGAAAGAAAGATACAGATATACTGATGTCAGTATTTTCCGAACGTAACTGGAAAAAACTATGGGAAAAAAGACGTAAACTCCACGTGTCTCGCCTATTACAAATTACACACTAAAGTCTGATATCTTCTGGATTGTTCTTAACAAGTTATAACCTTATAACGTTATAAGGTATTGAGAAAAGAGAGACATAAACAACCAAGATGGGTCGTATGCACGCACCAGGGTAATTTCTTAACATTTTATTTTATTTAATATTACTATATAATTATATTTAATTAAAAATGTATTTAAAATATATTTAGTTACTTGCATATATATGTATATATATATATAGTTATAAATATATCCCATATGGAATGGAAATGTGGAGAATATTATAATATTGTTTATATTAAATTAATATATGGTTCAGTCAATGTCAAGATGCATGAAATTTTAATATTTAGCCTTCTATAAATGACATAATGCTTTCTACACTTCCATGACCTATGTTATGGTTATTGATTATAAAATTTGAATTTAGTTAACATTTCTATTATATCTGTATATGTTATCAACTAGCACAAATATTTATTGTTTTATATTTATAATAGTATATTAAAACTTGATAAAGTGAAAGAACAGGAGGGGTAAAAAATTGCTAGAATTTGTAAACTAAAATTTGAATTCAAGTTTGATTTCTAATGATTATTATATGGTTTTATATATTTATTTATTATTTTATTTAATTTTCTTATAATTATTTTAAATAAATAAATTGTTATAAAAATAATTATTTTTTTTACTTTCAGAAAGGGTATATCCCAATCAGCATTACCATATCGTAGATCGGTACCAAATTGGTTAAAGTTATCAGCTGAAGATTGTACTGAACTTATAAAAAAACTTGCAATAAAGGGCCACACTGCTTCACAAATTGGTATTTTTTATATTTTTATAAAATATTTTGTGCAGAAAAAAATATATATTTAACAATAACATTTTCAAAACATGATGAATAAAAATTAAGTGAATGCATATAACATAAAAATTATATACAAAATAACTGTATGATTTTTAGTCATGTTTATTTATAAATTATAATTCATTGTTATCATAAATGCATATATTGCATAAATTTATTATAATTTACAATGAATAAATTATAAGTAGTTACGAATTATATGTCAGAAAGATTAGAGACTTTATTTTCTGCAATTTTCAGGATATAATAAAATTGATTTTTGTCAATAATATTTTCTTTGATATGTAATTGATAATATTTATAAATATAATATTATTTATATATTAACAGGTGTCATATTAAGAGATTCTCATGGAGTTGGCCAAGTACGTTTTCGCAGTGGAAATAAAATATTGCGAATTTTAAAAGGCATGGGAATGGCTCCCGCATTACCTGAAGATGTATATTATCTTATTAAAAAAGCAGTAATGATAAGAAAACATTTGGAAAGAAATAGAAAAGACACGGACAGCAAATTTCGTCTAATTTTGGTAGAATCAAGAATCCATCGACTTAGCCGATATTATAAAAGTAAAGGTGTCTTGCCTGCTAATTGGAAATACGAAAGTCAAACGGCTAGTGCACTTGTAGCCTAAATTATTTTTTGTATTATATTATTTTACTGACATATGCATTGAGAATGCTTTTTAAACGAATTTTTATAAAATACTATTAATAGTATAATTGTAATGTATAACATCACCTGGATAATAAATTTATTTAATAATTAATTCATTTGTAGTGATTTAAAAATAACACAATAATCGAACCAGAAGCATTTGATATAATTTACCTTTGATATAGATATAAGATAAACCTTTAGCAATAATAAATTAATAAGCAATTGACATGAAATGTCAATAAAATAATTTATAAAAAATTAATTATAATAGAACATTAGGTTTTTATTAAATTAATGAATCCACATTGATTTAACAATATAAATTAGTATGGGATACATGTAATTGAACCCATGCTATATAAGTAAATCTATACAACAGTACATTATCCTACAATATATATCATAAAAAGTAAATCATAGGGTTTTAGCATGTGTGCAATTCTTACTCAAAAAGTAAATTATATTATTTTGTTTAGTTATATTATCTTATTATATGTGGTAATTTTTTATAGCAAATTTTAAGAAAACTTGAGATTATCCTTTAAATTGTTTCCACGAAGATAATTATCAACAAATGCTATGCTTTCATTTCGCCTGTTGGGTGATAAGCTACGATTTCAGGATCATTCCCATATGGCGTGGTATCGTTTTTTTCAAGAGGTATTATATCATTTATATATATATATATCTTATAAAATCCAGAGCCCACCTTTCATATGGCATATGTACAGTATCATCTGTTACAAAAAGTAATAATGTTATGTTTTCGTTCATAAAATCATTGACATTTTATAATATTATTTAATAACGTGTTGTGGCAAGTAACAGATGTATTAAATTTCTTAAGTTGAAAAAATGAATGGTTTCAATAAAATTATTTTTTATTGATATTTAATGTTCCTTTGGTTCAGTATTTGTTTAATATTTATTTATTTATTTATATTTAATACGGACTTATGTCCAATTTTCGTATTATACAATAGATTTTCAGAAGTAATACAGTTACATCATGTCTATCTACTATAGTTTACAAAATCCAAGTATTATCATTAAAAACAATATCGATATAGAATGTAATTGCATAAAAAGACCAGATATTGTCTCAACACTAACAATAATCAAAGATATATAAGTTATCATTACAATAACTATATATTTACAATAGTTACATTTATTTAAGTATTTACACATTGTTTAATATGATTTAAATACAATACAGAATACTGATAAGTATAGAAATAGTAAATGTTGATATTACCGACGTATGGCATTAGGATTATGTTGCTAAATCAATTTTTAATATGTAATAATTCAACTTTTTATCATTATAAATGAAATAAAATAAGAAAAGAAATAAAATACATACTCCATTCTGAATTGAAATTTTTTTAATATATATTGATCATAATTTATTAAGTAATTAGATGAAAGTCAATTTTCATTTGGTGATAAGATTGTTAGCAGTTTGAATCTAACAATGTCTTTTACTCAGTACTTTTTTATATTTGCTTATCATTATTATTATTAAAAATTTGCCATGTTTAATTTTGTACTTTTAGACATTTTTATTTGGTTTGATATATATATATTATATATATACATATAAACATTTTATTATAATTATATACATCCAATATAAATAAATGAGAACTGTCAAATAATTGTGATGCTCTGTTTTAATTTGTATTTTACTCATATAAATAAATATATATATACGCCTTATCAACTAATACAACCTATCTATAAAAAAGTAATACCCCAAATACATAGTTTTCAATGATTCACTTGCATTACTTTCACAATTTTGCACAAGTATATATTTAACATTACTATATATATACATCATGGACCTGTAATAATGTAAAATGGTGCAACGTTCCGATTGCAGCAACCTATTTGTACGTCGCGTATTCAGCCGATACAAAAATTCGCCATAACTTTTCCACAATGTTGCACCTGTTTCTTTATTCGTTAATTTCAAAGGAAGAACCGTAAACGCGCCGACGATGCCTTCGCAAAAACGAACCCATTGTTCCTCGCCGTTCGTCTGATTCGCGCGCGAAACTTCGTTTTGAAATCGTCGAACGGGCGGGAGAGTGCGCAGGCGCGGCAATCCCGTGGCTGATGCGCGCGTCGCCCGAAGAAGCCCCCACCTCGTCCATCGGCCGAGTGCCAAGGGCTCCGCGCACAGCCGTGAGGTTGTGGAATAAATTATGTCAAACAGACTGCCTCGGCCCTCGGCAGGCCCGAATTCGTGCACTTGGCTCGCGTCGCGCTCGTGTCGATTAATCGCCGGTTCTCGGCTGGACCGGTTGCCAACCGCGTCGTAGCCGTCGCTCTCGCGTCACCAGCCAGCAACACCCTCGCTCGGCGCGGACCCTGTCCTTTGTATTGTTGTTATCTGCGTGTACTCGCGGACAGACAGTGTGTTCGTGGTGTCGCGAATCGTCGCGTGCGCGCGTGTTATTGTCGGGCTGTCGTTTGTCCGGATGTTTGCACCTGTGTGACCACCTCGAGTGCAGCGTGTTGGCGCGGATGAGGCACAAGTAAGCAACAATTTATTAATCAAAATCGCGAAATGCGATTTGGCTCAATTTCGGCGAGCCGCGACGAGTGGTTTGACAGCGGCTCGGCGCGATCGGAGAAAGATCGTTGGTACAAAGTTCGCGGGGAACGTCAGGCGCGGACGACGAGCGAGTCGAGTCCTGGTGACAAGTGGGACTCGGGCCGTTTTGCGCGTAGGCTTTAATGCCAGGCCGCGAGCGACGACCCACAGAGTCGGTCGTTTTTCGAGTGAGAGGCGGAAGGATTTGCATTTTCGGGTCGCGTCTCGAGTCGCGAATCCGTCGATTGCGATTATTGTCGCGTCGGTTGGTGCCAAGATCGCGCGGCCCCAGCGTCGCGTGTTCATCTCCGCGGACTGCTCTTTCGCGACGACGGACGAGCTCGCTGCGGCGCAAATCAATTGTTGTTTACCACATTTCGGACGTGGTTACGGTGTTCGGAAATGACGACGGATGCAAAAAGCGCCCGACTGTAAGAAACAAAATTGGAACCAAAAAAGAAAGCGCGGCCGATCGCGTGCTCGCGAATGACTCGACCGGGCGGTCGGTCGAGTCGATGACATCGGTAACGGCGCCTGTTTTGTTTTGCCAGTGTTTTTGAGCGCGCGGTCAAGAAGCAGCCGAGCCGACGGTACCGTTGCGAGCGGCGTCGCAAGATTTTTCAGCGACCGAGCCGGACCTTTAAAGGGTCCAGCCCTGCGGTCCTTTCTCTCGTCTTGAGTTTCATCGTCCGGGCTTCAAATTGGAACGCGCTCTTCTACCTACCGGGTGTTTCCTTTTCAATTACGCGCGCGGCCGAATTAAGCCGCGCGCGCCAAAAAAGTGCCCTTTTCGGGCCGACGGCAACGACCCGCGATGACCCGGTGTTTGGCAGCGTCAACGCGAACCGCGACGGATGACCCGCCGCGCTGCAAAGCGCCGAATCAGTCGTCGTTAAACGCCGCCGTTTTGTGCATTACGGTTAATTAGCGAACGATACTTTTGCAGACAATACTCGGAATGCGTCGTTTGTTTCGTTTCATTTGTTTGCCTGCCGTTGTGAAGAATTAACTTTACGGTATCGCAAGCGCGCTGCTAGATAATAAATCGGGCTGTTAATTGCGCACGGCGGAGGATGAAGAGTTCGCTTTCTTCCAACTAACAGTGATTTCTATTGCAAACAATTTCGCCGGATTTCAATTGCCGCGTGTAAAAATGGATGATGCCGAAACAAGCGGAAATTAATGTACATTTGCGATTAAGTATGGTCAATGCGCTGCTAAAATATTTGCTACGGAAGAGTCTTGGTTTAAGGTGTATATATGACGATTGAAACGTTGAGTGTTAAGGAATTATATTCCGATGCATATGTCAAAATAATTAATAAAAATTAATTATTAGTCTTAAAATAAAATGATATACGCCAATATCATTGAATAGATGTATGTTGACATTATTAAGATTCATTGAAAATCAACGTTTTTGGAATTTTGTGTACGTTAATTTAAGATACACGCATGTCTTAGTTTAAGACACGCCATCTGTCTTAAACTGAGATAAATTCGCATTATATTTAACACACTCGTGTCTTAAATTAAGACGCTTGAATGATACTTCTTTTTGCAGTGTAGTTTGCTGTTATAGTTTGGTACAATGTTCCGCAAAAATTCACGATGTAAATCGTAAAAGTCTGTTGCCTCGAACAGACGGGAATGTATATATTGCATTTAAAAGTGTTAACCGAAGGACAATCGATAGTTGTGTTGTACTTTTCTGTTCAAAATGTTACTTCGATTTTGAATTTCAAAGGCACGGAGAAATATTGTATTTCAAAAAATTGCAAAATAAACTAGCAAATTGGAATTTTTTCTTAAAATCTGATAAAACTTACTATATCACGTGTATTAAATGTTCGATCGAATTATGTGACATTATTTATGACGTGAGTTATTCGTTATTTAAAGCGAAATTAAAATTTTTTTCCATTATTGCATAAAATATCATTTTATTTATAAAAAATATGAATTTTAAAATATTTGGCTATGTCCTATTTTTAAAATATTACATAATAATTTGTTCGATATATATGTTTTCTCCTTGGCTTTAAAAAACAGTACGACGATAAGTTTTTTATTAAATATTACCAGTATTAAATAACTAATACATTTCGAAAATATTTAGTGTTTACTGAATGATTCTCCAATTATAAATGTTCAAATTGTAATTATATTTTAGTGATTCTTTAAATGTTGCCACATTGAAACTGCATAATAACTACATTTTTGATATAGTATATGCTCCCTCAAAGACCCTCAAAACGTATTTAGTATTATCGATAACAGCAATTTAGTTATACATTTTGAATTCCATCTTTTAAGGATCAATGAATTAGTTTAACAGTTACAAATTTGTTTATATGTTGTTAGTCGCATAAAGTTTCCATAATATTTTAATTCTGTTTCGGAACATTTTAATAAGCAAATAATTAATTTGCATGAAATATATAGTTTTAGAGAAAATATAGGTCAATGAGGAATTTTGTGCATACGTATACTTGCATCTATTATGAAAATACTACTTTTTTCTATCTATACGTTTTACGTGCAATCTTGATTCACCGCGTTTTATTGTTAATAATTTATATAAATTGTATAAATTGTTGTATATATATAGGTGTGTGTATGTGTGTTTAACTTTATTTAATTCAATTTTATTAATATCTTATATATATCGCCCTAAATGATAGAAAATGTAAAACAAATTATTTTCTTAATTTATTCGATAAACTTTAAAATTGCTAATCTCGTTAACTCGGTTTAATAATTTACAATGTAATATTATATCCTTTGAACATTAAATAGAATATATGATTTGCGATACCTATACTTTACCGATTTTATTTTATTGCATTTTATGTAAATTAAAACATAAACAATTTAATTTAATATTTAATTAACATTTTATATTAAATATAAACGTTCATATTTTTATCTGAATTTAATATATTTATAATAACTGCGTTATGCATTTAAACAAACAATATTATAAATTAAATATTTTAAATTTACGACAGAAGAAATATAACAAACTCATCTATATGTATCAAACGTATTGCGCAGTGATTCTTTTACCCGTAAACAAAATAATGACAATGAAATGAGTAATGGAAGAAGCGCTAAATAAGAACGAATATTTTCACTGACTACGGCCAAACAACTGATTTCAGTATGCGATTGTAATTAATACCGTCGCAATTCTAAGATCTAACACCAAGTACGTTTTCACAAAAACAAATGAATATTTAAAATTCCAACCGCGAGTATATCGAAAATGTTGCCAAGAAATAAACTCGGATATGAAGTATATGCGCCATTTTGAGCCACAAAAAGTTTGCTTGAAAAGCACATTTTCCAGATAAAATTCAAAGGCCACCTGAATTTGGTTTAAAGGTGCAATTTTTGCTTCGCTGTATTTGTAATAACGTTTTTGGTCGCACGGATATTTGCGTATTACAATACGTGCATATTTTGTAGCCCTTAGAAGATCGCAGTTTTTGTACTTCGTGAGAAAGAAAAATGCAATTTCGAAAGATACGAATTGAGCAATATGAAATTAAAACAGTGAAATGTATATTCGTATACGCAAACGTCAAAATTTACAGGTAATTGTCATCAAGCACTTTAATGACTGCTTGATATTCCTGTTGTTACGCTTTCATTGTCGCATTATATGAATACGAGATTTAATGTTTTCTCACGCTGCCTTCTACGACGCGTAGCTACGTTTAAGATATTGGTTGTGGCGAAGATCGACTAGAGATATTTCGCACACGCGTGTCATGTGGCGTATCGCATTAAACGTGACGCGACTAGTTATTGTTTTTGCCTTTTGAGTACTACAAATTTCTTGTTCCGCATGACAATTTCGGTGTTTAGAGACCTTTTCGTTGGGATTTGTATTGCGTAAACTTTTATATTGACGAAGACACAATTTTTAATTTGCAATAACACGGCTGCCTTTGTATCAATAAAATTTACGAAATATCAAATTATATACTTGTATAATTATAATTATATTTGGTATGTTTCGTTTAAATATACACGTTTATATTAAAAGTATAACGATAAAAGGGAACGTAACGACCTTAAATCATTGAATTGATCCTTCAAAATACTACTTTGATTTCTGTTAATTTTTTTCCGAAAAAATTGCTCAATTTGAATGTTAATTAATTTAATAAC